>JAUCMX010000004.1:8763431-8830931 GCA_033459395.1 Hemibagrus guttatus
GAGAGATCCTAAGCACAGCCACTGAAACCCAATCTGCAGGAGTGTAGATGAAGTCCAGAAAACACTTTCCCCATGGGCCTCTCCATTTTTACACTGCTGGGGTTTCCACTGTTGCATATCACCATTAAAAACTACTCTTCACCTCTAGGGAACAAGAGAGGAAACTCCAAGGGCATCTAAAGAATTAAGAAAGAATTATACAGCATGTTAAAAATACATAAACTAAATATAACACAGCACTGAATTCTTAATTTGGATTTTTTAAAATGTTCTGATTTATTTTCTTTAATGGCACAGCCTTGACAGGACTTTCTGTCTTCAAGGTTTACATTAATACTCATCTCCTAAAACATTAAGTCTGACGATCCACATAAACATATTAACAATATTTATAATCACTGACAGGTTATGTGTGTTTTTGTAGCATTGTTGGAAGGAGTCTCTAGCATCAGCAGTTCTGTAACAGAGCAGAAACTTTCAGACACAGGAAACTCATCAGGAAGAACTGTAAGTGATAGGAGCTATATTGTAAAATTTTTAGATGTGTAGTTATTAGACAATATTTCATCTCCTTGAGATTTCATCGGGGGGCATGGTGGCTTAGTGGCTTAGTGGTTAGCACGTTTGCCTCACACCTCCACGGTTGGGGGTTCGATTCCCACCTCCGCCGTGTGTGTGGAGTTTGCATGTTCTCCCCGTGCCTCAGGGGTTTCCTCCGGGTGCTCCGGTTTCCTCCCCCAGTCCAAAGACATGCATTGTAGGTTGATTGGCATCTCTAAATTGTCCGTAGTGTGTGATTGTGTGAGTGAATGAGAGTGTGTGTGTGTGTGTGCCCTGTGATGGGTTGGCACTCTGTCCAGGGTGTATCCTGCCTTGATGCCCAATGACGCCTGAGATAGGCACAGGCTCCCCGTGACCCGAGTGTAGATCGGATAAGCGGTAGACAATGAATGAGATTTCATCTCATTGTAGTATCTCAAATACTACAGACCTGTCTCTTCCTGATCTGTTTGTTCCTTTTCCTTTAAAAAAAAAAAAAAAAACTAACCCTAACTGGTCAAAAAGCATGGCTTAGAACATAATCACTATTCAGCTGCTACATTATACAATATAGCATACTTCAAGATTTACAAATTATTTTATAATAATTAATAATTGTTGATTTGATTTTTCTTAGATTAAATATGTTTTTCATTCATTATCTTTTGTGTAGATTGAAATAACATATTTTTGTGTATTTTTGATTTTATTTCCATTACAGGCTCAAAACATCAATTTGAAAGCCATTGAGAGCAAGACCCACAGCAGCCATAATGGGAAAAACATTCCATGAACAGAATCCCTTAGAGGACATTCTCCACAACATGAACATGCTATATAGACTCCTGATAGTTTATTAAAGAGCTTAACATACTAAAATAATAAACAGATGAAATATTAATTTTTCACATATCTTGTCATGAATATACTGTGCAATATGACACAGCAACAGCTAGTCCATCAAACCATTTACAATATCCCAAAGAAATCTGTTTATATCATGTCCGATATGCCAGCTCATGTTCACACACACATCCAGTGTGTCCTCGGAAACTGTGTGATGGGAATAGCTCTGTCACTCGAGCTGTATGACGCTGCTACAGTTACACACACTGAAACCAGGCAGTGCAGGGTTATTAATTACACTGTCACTAAAACTGTGTTAAACCACTTTAATAGCATAGAATGTAACTATGCATTACAGTATATAGAACTAGCCTACTGTACCTTTATTTTAGCATTTAATATAACTAAAAGAATGTTTTTGGAAATTTCATATCAATATCATATAGCAGTTCTACTATCACTAGTGCATGTTTATCAGACTTCTGCTTCTATTAGTATTAGTTTTAGCTTATTAAGTAAATCATGCTGTTATTCACATCTGCTCTACATTATGGGCTTTATATTCTCAACCTTTTTTGTAAATGTTTAAATGTGTAAATGTTTTCCAAGGCCTAGGTAAATGTACACACATTTCAGTAAAGCCACTAAAGTGCATCAAGTCCAGTGTTATGGACTCCATATTTTGTTACACATACAATTGTCCAGGGTAGGGAATTGCTGAATGCATGAAACTGTACAAGTACAAGGGTAATAATAATAATAATAATAATAATAATAATAATAATAATAATAATAATAATAATAATAATAATAATAATAATAATAATAATAATAATAATAGGGGGGCATGGTGTCTTAGTGGTTAGCACATTTGCCTCACACCTCCAGGGTTGGGGGTTTGATTCCCGCCTCCGCCATGTGTGTGTGGAGTTTGCATGTTCTCCCCGTGCCTCAGGGGTTTCTCCGGGTACTCCGGTTTCCTCCCCCGGTCCAAAGACATGCATTGTAGGTTGATTGGCATCTCTAAAATTGTCCGTAGTGTGTGATTGTGTGTAAGTGCCCTGCAATGGGTTGGCACTCCTTCCAGGGTGTATCCTGCCTTGATGCCCAATGACGCCTGAGATAGGCACAGGCTCCCCGTGACCCGAGAGTAGATCGGATAAGCGGTAGACAATGAATGAATGAATAATAATAATAATATTATACAGGTGTTATATAACTATATCTACATCATGTTCTCAAATATATATATATATATATATATATATATATATATATATATATGTATATATACAGAAAAGAGAGAGAGAGAGAGAGAGAGAGAGATAATAATATTTATAAAAGGTAATAAACAAAGTGATACATAGAATCTCCTTATTTGATGGAGTGCCATTTATTTTGATTTATATTTAGATTGCCATTTATATAAATTCCAGTCTTATTTGTCTTTATGTATAAATTAGCAATCTAAATTAAATCTAAGTTTACAATACTGACTAAATTTTCATGATTAATACAGTTCTTGTCTTCTGCTGAGAAACGTTTATGAATAATCTTGATAAATTAAGCCCATTAAAAGAATATTTAAGGTAATATTCAGGATATACACAAGCAAGTGAGCACTCTTTATCTGAAAGCTTGGACTTGAAGGAGAAGTGCCTCAGTCTGATGCATGTACATGCTGGTTTAGGTCATTTTATTAAGAGAATTAGACCTAAATTCTGTAATGTTACCTAAGAAATGTTAAGTAGAATTGGGCAGTTGTAGTAGTCAAATTATATTATATTTAATGTAGTAGAATATCTGAATCCTCTAATAGTCCAGAACACACTATGAATGCAGAAATAGTCCAGACAAAATGTTAGCTTCCTTTCACTCGAGTATCTATCTAACTCACCTGTTTCCTGTTGACTCTCATTTAGTTCTTTGTATTTATACCAATTCATGCATCTTTTTGCTGCTTCTCTGTTTTTTCTATTTGTTATTTCCTTTGTTTGATTCCTATATTTTTCTTGATTCTTCTGCATTGCTCTATTTGCAGGATGGTTATATATCTGTCTGCCTCGACCACAATTCTTAGTTTGTGTCTTTTACAGTCATATATATTAATTGAAAACTCCACCTACAAGCTTCTGTCCTAAGCAACTAAGTTCAATGATAAATGGCATGTTTCCTCCTGTAGCCAAGTCCAAGGTCAGGTGGCTAAGGATTAAGTCAGAAAGAAAAATAGAACTTGGCAAGCTTGTTTGCAAGCTATCTATTTTTCACTAGGAGCAAATAAGGATACAGATAGTGTGGGTGTTAAAATGGTATCTAGATGCTAGAGACAAAAAAAAAAACTACGATGCAACACCACCTAATAAGATTTGAGCACATTATACTGCATTGCCAGTATGCACATATCATGAACTGTGTGACTTGTTTGCACATATGGGTTTTAGATTTAAGGGAATTAACTGCAAATAATTTAGCTTTCAAATGTAGTTTAGTTTGGAAAAGTACAAGCTATTCCTTGGATTTAACAATTAAGTGTTCTGATGCTTTTGCTTTGTCATAATCACAAGTTGTTATTTGGCAATTCAGTCATACTCCACGGTAATATAGTCTGGGATTGATGACATATTTAACCCCTCACTCTGGGTATGGGCCCCCATGAAGATGAGTCTTGGCAGGATGATGTACTGGATGTGTCAGCATCAAAAACATATTCATTACCAGCTCGCAGCCAGACCACTGGTCTCTGTGTTATTCTATACAACCATTACTCATTAGTAAATAGCCAGAGAACACATATACCTACATAATGTAGAGGCACAAGCCTGCATACATTTTCAATAGAATTAGCAAAGAACTACATGATAATTTCGACAATCTAGACACTGGAAACGATATCCGTATAACCAGTTCCAGGAAAATGGAATCTCTAGAAATGAAATTTCATTTCAAAACTTTACAATGTCAGGCAAGGGTCAGTCAGCAAAGCAGACCTGTTCTTCAAAGCTTCATCAAAGTGTGTTATTACAATGTTGAGCCTTCCAAGAGAAATCACAACAAAGCTGCATGTTCATGTTTAAATGAACAGCGAGTCCCTGCCAGCGAGTTTGAGTTTGGTTTTGCCCTCTGTAGAGAAAATCAAAACAGTACAGATTGATGAGGTCGAGGATAAGAACAGACAGAAAAAAAACACCTTTGCAAGTGGACCTGAGTTTATCAATATTAAATTCTGTTTTAGAGCTTCCCTACTGTGGCATGTTATGATAAATTCAAGACCACCAGTTGTTTTATTTCCTTACAGGATGTTACGTCTTAAGTGACACTTCCGCATCATGGCAAGACCACATGCCTGTACATGCATGGCAGCAATAAGGCTTGCTAGACGTTAAAACGCTTGCATGTTTGGATGTGTCTAGAGGAAATGAGACACCAGCTGTTGAGCCAGGGTGGAGATGATGTGTCCGGGTCCTCCATGCTCTCTGAAGAGAGAAGTGTGTCTCTGAAAGGATCAGATAACCCGGTGTGTTTAGCTTGAGCTGCTCTTCTTGAGAAGGACAGCAGCTCTGAGTGTTTATCTAACCAGCATGTGTTTGCATTGGACCAAGCTTCTCCTCCTTCTACTGCACGCTTTCAGACAACTGGAGTGCTTGCTGGATTTAGTGGAAAATGTGCCAGGTTTTTTGCTTGTTGTATATGGCTTAACATGCTTGTCCATTTTTTTACACAGTTCGACAATTTTTCATTTCAGTTACTCTAGAGCGGCCTCTCCCTCATCTGCCTCTTTTTTTAATAAGACAAAAATGTCACTTATCCTGTTAATGAAAATATGTAAGCTACAAAGTTGTGTATCATGTATGCATTCCTTTGTTGGAACATTTGTTCCAAAGTAGCTGACACTGGAGACTCTTTCCAAAATGCTCAAAGAAAACATAACTTTATCAACAACTACAATTTTTGTACAAAGTCCCCACAAGAGAACTGTGATACAAGTGCATTAAAATAAACCATGCAGCAGGAGCTACTGAGCCGCTGTTATAGAAAACTAATCAACACATTCAGACCGATTAGTTTAAGCAATTCGACAAGTCTAATTCCTTTCAATTCATTGTCTTCAATTCAACTCCACCTCTAACACAATCCTTAACCCTTAAACTTTTCATATGCAGTATATTCAGTTGTAAATTTCAACAATTTTGTATTTTGTACTCCACTTACAGGTGCTGTTGTGTCAATTTGAATTAACGCTAAAGGGGATTTATGAAGGAACATTTCATTTCATCTCATCGCATGCAGTTTTACATTTCTATATGGAAATCCCTGTACAATCATTCACATTCCATGTGGGAGGAACTGAGCAATAGCTATTACACAGTTTGTTTTGTGTAGTGATATATTGATTCAGGTAAATGTCTCCTGAGAACCAGAGTGCAGTTCTTGCCATCCAAAATTTGTTACAAGTCCGACAGCTGAGGCTACAGATTTCCCCAAAGGGTATGAAAATAGCACCTAAAAAAATAAAAAAAAAATAAAAAAGAAGAGCTCCAAAAAAAGAGACATGTTGTTTTACAGTACATGCACAATCACAAAATTCATTAATCAACCTGACACAAAACTTTCCTCAGCAAAAAGTCGGATGAAAGTCAGAGGCGTGAGAGTGAGATCAGCTGTATCTCTTGCCCATGGCCCAGTTTTGCTAAGCGAGTGAGTGTATGAGACACACACATGTTGCATTAAAGAGGTGCCCGCTGTCCGTGTGGTCTGTAAGACTATCCCCAGCTCCTGCAGATGTACGTGCCTCTTTCCCCTTTCACACCACTGTGGTTGAAACTCCAGCCAGCCTGACTCTTAGAAGCACTCATCCTGATTTTATGTGTTAAATGTTGTGCATGTGTCTGAGAGGCTGTAAAGTAGCATTTTGTCACATCTACAGCCGGGGCTGCTGTTACACTTGATTGTCAGCTTCACTCAACATCAGTCAGAAAGTTTCCATAATGGGGTACATGATACGGTGAGTAAAGCCTTATATTTGCCATAATTACAGTGTAGATTTCTTAAACCTAATGGCTAAGCTTTAGGGGCTTTTTATTATTACTGCATTGTTTAAAACATTGCTTGTTATTAACGGTATCTTCCAAGACCATGTACTACAACCTAACAGGTGTTAATACCCCCCAATAAAAAAAAAAATAAATAGGTAAAAAAAATTAATATGCACTGTATATGGCTGGAGCAGATACATCATGACACAAATATTTGTATTACATTTTTATTTAATAAAATATATTAAATATATTGACATATAAACATTAAAATTAGGTAACTAAATAATTAGAAAATTGTGCTACTTTACAAATCACAAAAATGCAACAGATAAATTAGTTATTTGATTATTTTAGTTCATTTATTTAATATTTGTTTGTGTGTTTGTTTATTAAATAATTTATTAAATCAAGGGATGAATAAAACAACCAGTTATAAGGCTTCTGCATTCTAGTTTAATGTATTATTTTCTGGAATTAGGCAAAAATGCAATTTTTATATGTAAAATAGATTATAATAATTATTATAGTTTTTTTTATTGTTGTTGTTTGGGATTTTGTTTATTTGTTTTTGGGGTTTTTTTATGTAAAATGACAAGAGTGAAAAAAATATCATGTCATAAGAATGAGCAATATATATATATATATATAAGTACAATTAGATTTAGGGCAGCTGTTGGGTTTTTATATTTATATTTTATATATATTTTTTATATATTTTATATTTATATTGAATTTATTTATAAACATTTACATTGTCCACAGCATATCACAACTAGAGCTAGAAGATGATCTAGTCCACATGTACTAGCTCACTGCATCTGTAGCAATAAAATCTCACCATAAATGAGCCTGTAAATAACTACAAATCTACCATGTTAATAAAAAAATTAAATTAAGACATACCAGGAAGTGATAAATCTTCAGAAATCCACCCTTGTGAAAATGCCAGCTTCCTCACATTCTTCTCCGGGTATGAAGACAGCGTCAGCTCTCTTTTTCAGGAACTTGACTGTATAACACATGAGCTCAGTCTCTCTCTGTGCGTCTCCATTTCAACTGACATGCAGGAGGTCGGCATGTTTATGGCCAATCTCTTATTTTTAGTGAGAGTAAACAGTGAGTTCAGCACATATAGGGATGGAGAGAAGCATGAGACAGACTAATTAGTGAGGGTCAAGGCCTTTCTTCAACATTCCTTAGCTGAACTCTATACTACACCGGGTTTAAGCTCCGTCGCAGACACGGCTCTCAGAATGAATTTACAGTATGCACACTGTACACTGTAAAACCTTACACAGAGAATGGGAGAACATGAGAAACTCAGACACGGACAGTGACCACTACTCAGTACTGACCACCTGATGTTTCACAGTGTCACTCAGACATCAGAAAAATGACATGATGACAAATTGTATAAATACTAAGCCTTCCCTTAACCCTAAACTTTACACTGTAAATACTGTAAATATACTGCAAACATGAGACTGTGTTCATACGTATGTACAATAACTATCAGCATGTACAGTGGCTAACATAAGTATTGGTACTCATGTACTGTATATGAAGCCTAACAGCTTCAGCATAGTGGTTCTAGGGTTTGAACCACCAACTTTCTGATCAGTAACCAGGTGCCTACACAGAAATATATATAGAGAGAGAGATTGAATTATTTTTGTTAAACTAAACTATGTAGTTTTAAAACAGTGATTATTGAGCTCTTTTTTCCCTGCTTTACCATCATCCTCATTTTTTGTTCAGGTCCAAATCCTAAAATATTGGAAATGTAAAACTTTTTTTGTTTTAATCCTAATTGTTAATATTTTAAAAATGATTTCTTTTGTGTATTTTTTATTTGTTTTATTCAATATTAATTACATGATTTGTGCAGATCAACAGCTATCTACCTCTTCTGTGCTGAAAGTTTCTGATGGTCACGGATGACACTGAGATTTTACAAAGGGATGTCCTGGGGACTGTGACCAAATTAAATTTAATATTTAATATATTTAATATAATATATTAAACATTTTTTCCATTTATTCTTTATAATTTCTTTGGTGTCAGTCATTTTGGATGAACAATATATAATATAATTTTTATTGGCTGACTTAAATAGCATTTATGTAGTGTGTGTTTTATATTGCATTTATGTTTAAGTTTATTATTAGATTTTTTTTATCTGGTCTAGTTGTCTAGTGGATTGAATACCATCATGCTGCAGCTAGTAAATAAAGAAGAAATGATTACTGATGTCACTTTGTGTGACCTCAGATAGCAGGATGCATTAGAGGAATGCTTTTGTAGGTGTTGAAGTGGTTGATGTGCTTCTCTCTACTATCAGAGGAAAATGGTTTTCGTATCAGTGTGTGTGTGTGTGTATAGTAGGGAGAGAGAGAGAGAGAGAGAGAGAGAGAGAGAGAGAGAGAGATTCATTCTGTCCACTCTTTCAGCATGATTCGGGTGACAGTGAAGCCAATAACCTGATATAGTACAGCAAAGAATTACAGACACTGTATAATGGTGTATATCGATGCAGATGCAAATTATAAGACAAAAACATTCCCCATACAAGCCTCTAATTATTTCTTTTGGAGAATGAGACCCAGAAGGTGCATTAGGGAAAGGATTCAATAATGAAGTGATCCTTTAGTGCAGTTTAATTTTGTTGCATGCAATTTCTGATATATGCTCTAGTGCACTTCCTGTAGCTTTCCTCTGAGGCTATGAATTACTAAAGTTTTGTGTGTGAAATGTGTAAAACAGGCAAACTTGATATCGATCTGTTGAGGACTATGTCCTTCGAATGATTCGTGTCGTGTGCAATACATTGTGGTGAAAATTATAATGTCTTTTAAATTTGTTTAAATGTTTTCTTCATTAGGGGGGCACGGTGGCTTAGTGGTTAGCACGTTTGCCTCACACCTCCAAGGTTGGGGGTTCGATTCCCGCCTCCGCCGTGTGTGTGGAGTTTGCATGTTCTCCCCGTGCCTCAGGGGTTTCCTCCGGGTACTCTGGTTTCCTCCCCCAGTCCAAAGACATGCATGGTAGGTTGATTGGCATCTCTAAATTGTCTGTAGTGTGTGAATGAGAGTATGTGTGTGCCCTGCGATGGGTTGGCACTCCGTCTAGGGTGTATCCTGCCTTGATGCCCTATGATGCCTGAGATAGGCACAGGCTCCCCATGACCCGAGTGTAGTTCGGATAAGCGGCAGACAATGAATGAATGTTTTCTTCATTTTCAAGGCAAAATAAAATAGATTTTATTTAAATTTCTCAACACTATGACTTACTATTACTGCTGTAAAGTGTGATTTTTGTAGATCCAGTACCACAAAAAGAGCCACACCATAATGCTCTCATAGTTGCTTTCTGAATCTACACACCATATGTTAGATGCAACAGAAAGATGAGCTTGTTAAAATAGTTTCTTTACTTACGAAACTGAAAACACACTTAAGCCTATGCATTTATTTATTATTCATATTATATTCTAAAAAGTTTTCCTACACATCTCACTGCCTTGTATTGCTATTGTACTGACATGCTTAAAATGTCAGTATGTATGTGTTTCTGTTGCAGTTTAACTTTTGATGGTTTTCTGAGACTGAACCTCACCATAGCTTCTGGGAAAACTTAGCCCACCCTCAGCACAAATCCCCTGTAAGTGTTTCCTCCACGTACTTTGCATATGATGTCATTGAAGTATTATTTTGCAGATTTTTGCAAGACTGCACCCACTCAGTTATGCAGTTTGTCAGATTGCTCATGCATTACTTGGGATCTGAGTTTGAGTAATTTGAGGCGTGATGAGTGTCTGGAGGTTCATAGTATTTTATACAGTATATGTTGGAGGAAATGTGTGATGTCTTAGCTCAGTTATAGTGGCCTAAGTTAAGAGAGGAGATTTTGGCTTTAGCAAATCACAACACAGCAAGAATTTGTGACCTTGTGGCAAAACAGTGTGCCAAGCTCAAACATTTACTTGAGTAACTACAGCCATTTCTTTTAACCTGGAATATGGAAAATGTTCTTATGTCTACAAAAAGGACCTTCTGATTTAAATATATTAACTCTGACTTACTTGGCTTAAAGTAATGGCACCACTGCAGAGAGCATTTGGCTGCTATATCCTTCCCTCTCTGTCCCTCTCCAACTCCACGTTCTTTAACAACAGGGTAACACTCTACCGAACAAGTCACACAGATCAAATGAAACGACTATTTCATCTAAAATATATCTTTCTCCTCCAAAACTCATCCAAAGGAATTTCAACTCGGCTCCAATTTCCCACCCTTTCATTCACACACTGACATGAGAGGAAGGTGGGACGAAGAGCAATGATGATCATAACCACTGATTGTTTTCAGCACCAGTAACCATGCAAGGCAGATCAACTA
Organism: Hemibagrus guttatus; assembly: GCA_033459395.1. Classification (NCBI taxonomy): domain Eukaryota; kingdom Metazoa; phylum Chordata; class Actinopteri; order Siluriformes; family Bagridae; genus Hemibagrus; species Hemibagrus guttatus. The sequence goes on from JAUCMX010000004.1 coordinate 8,774,251, forward strand.
ATGTTTTATGTTTTATGAGATCAGCATTCATCCCTGAGGTGTTTTGTCGAGTGGGGGAAAAGGTCTGGCCCTTCAGCAGCTGTATCCTTCATGCTTTCTGGAGTATGAAATGACTCTGTCATATTGGTGTTGGATCCATGCAGTGAAAAACAAAGGCGGAGGACAGAGCTAAGGGCTTTGCCTGCAGCCATCAGCAGTGCCAACTTTTTTGGCTTTAGTTAAAGGAGGGAGAGGTTGGGTGCTCTCGGCTGAAGGATAATGTCTTTATTCTTCATTACCCTGCATCTGGTGCATCAGTGGGTTCCAAATATCCTCTGGATCCTCTGCCTTCTGCTGTCACAGCATAGTTTCTCATATAAACTCTAGAGCTAGGTGAGGATAAACCATGAATAACACACTGCACAAGGTTCGGTGTGCTGCGTCTATGTATTAAGTTTATTTAGTGTTGGCTTTTTTAAAGGCCTCTTATACTGATCTGCTGAGGGATAAATGCTGAGCTCATAAAATATAAAACTTTAGATGATCTGCCTTGCATGCTTAATGGAGCTGTGAATGAATCAGTGGATATGATCATCATCACTCTTGATACCACATCCTCCTATATCAGTGTGTAAATGGGATGAGGAAGATGTGTTAATAACAACGTCCACCATCCTCAGTCACATGGCATTAAATTTCTATTCTATTCTATTCTATTCTATTCTATTCTATTCTATTCTATTCTATTCTATTCCATTCTATTCTATTCCATTCTATACTTCCTGTTATTCTATTCTAGTCTAGTATGTACTAGCCTGTTCTTTTATGTTCTATTATGGACAACTTTATTCTATTCTATTCTATTCTATTCTATTCTATTCTGTTCTGTTCTGTTTTGTTCGTTTTTTTCTGTTCTGTTTAGCAGTGACATGAAAATTAATTTCTATTCCATTGTATTTAATACTATTCTATTCTTTTTTGTCTTGTCCTATAGTATTTTGTAATTTCCTGTTCTGTAGCATCTTTTATTCAATTTTATTATATTTTATTCTTTAGAATATTGTATTCTATTATTGGTCTGTTTTGTTTAATTTATTCTATTCTTTCTCTTCAGTTCCATTCTAATCCATTCTTTTTATTTTTATTTAGATCTTTTCCATTACATTCTATTCTATTCCATTCCATTCTAGTTTAGTCTAGTCTATTATATGCTTGTTTTTTTTTGTTATGTTCCATTATGTATAACTCTATTTTATTTAGTCCTATTCTATTCTATTCTATTCTATTCTATTCTATTCTGATCTTTTCAATTCTGTTGTAATGTATTGTATTGTATTGTATTGTATTGTATTTGTTATGCACTCTACCCCCTAGAGATGTGATCGTTTACATTGTTTTCATTTTTCCATTTTTTCAGTGTTACTTTTACAGAACTAGATTTTCCTCAGTAATATGTGATTTTTGGTCATGTTTCACTGTTAGGTCTCTGTGTCCCTGTTGCATGCTAGGTTCTCTGTGTGATATCTGGATCCTGTGTAGTTCAGGTACTGAGGAGGAACACACCAAGTGCTGAATAACGGCACTTCAAACAAACTGCCATCTGTTTCAGATTATTGAGCCCAAAGCAGTCTGCACACTCCAATATAACCAGACGGAGTGGGCATACACACACACAAATGCCATCATCAATCACTAGACTCATTCCATGTGTGTACATTGGAGTACAATACAGATATGCCTGAATTTTATTAACATTATTGTCTAAAGTTTGTGTTCATGGTGTTGTGAGATTTCAGTTCTTGTTTAATGTAGAATTTGCTCATTTTTACTATACATTATCAGCCACATTGAAATATACCTGTAATGCATATAATGTATAGATATTTGTTGAACTTTTTAAGCACAGTGGATTCTCAGGAGAAATTCAAATGACGAATGATTAAGGGCTGAGTTTAGTAATCCTGGATTTTCTTACATCATTATTCATGTAAAGTCCAGTGATTTTGTTTTTACTCCATAGAGCTCTATTTATTTTGTATGAGTTCACATTTAGAGATCAGATTAGAAACTTATAATTCAATACATATTAGTAAAAATGTGTTTACAAATGGGCATTGTTTATTTGTTTGTTTTGTTTATTTGTTTCTTTAGTTATATATTATTATTTTGAATGACAATCTTACACTTTTTATGCCACTATCTTGGAAAAATATAGAATTTCAACATCATTATCAGTAGTTGGTGCAATGCCATCTGCTGTGGCAACTCATAAATGATGCATTTTGAAAAATGAAAACATCTGCTTGTTTTTAGATTTGCATTAGTGGTGACAAATTACCATCTCCCGTGTGTCCTGAGTGTGTGAAAGAAAGAAAGACAGAAAGAAAGACAGAAAGACAGAAAGAAAGAAAGAAAGAAAGAAAGAAAGAAAGAAAGAAAGAAAGAAAGAAACCCCTAATCCCACCTAATTACAGTAAAAACATACCATAATCAAGGTCATGTATTCTATACTGAACAATAGATGTTTATAAATCACAACTTCAAATACTGAATTCTCTCCATGACCACAAAGAAATAAGATATTACACAAAAAGACATAATAATAATGTGATAAAATGATTAAGTGGAGAATATACATATACATAAACTGCTTGTCAGTTTATTGACACTTAAAGACAAGTCTGAAATACAAACAACAGCCGCCACTAATTCAGCTGAATATTCTTTCATGGACTTCACTTGTCACGATGACACATTCATTTACATTATAAAAGACACACGCAGAAACATTTTCTCTCTAAGTGTTCTGAAATGGACTAGCACTGGCAAGCGATAAATAGAGCAACCAAAACAAAGTCATCTGTGACAAGAGAAAGCTGGAGTGTTGGACATCACCCAGTTAAAGCCCACTGAGGGTCCAGCAGCCTCTTTGAGCTCTAATCTAAAAGTTACAACATGCCCGCAGGCGCTCTATCCTCTAACCAAAAGAATGGCACACTAAATTGTCTTATAAAAGAAACACGCTTCAGTTTGAAGTCCAGTTGTTGCACAGTTGGAATTGTACTGATTAGACAAGCTGCGAATAAGAAACATGGAATTACCGTTCCCATCTTTCCCATTATTTATTTTTCCTTGCTTTTAATGACTGACAAAGTAGTATAGAGTTCACATGGCAACAGTAGGAGACTTTACAGGAGGCCAGAAGTCACTCATGTCTAATTGCATGCTATCAGTACTTGCTCTTTGAGTATTATTTAGTTTTATTGACTGAGTTGGCAAGCATACTGCTATTCATAAACAAAAAAGTGGTGTGTAAAGCGCAGCGGTAAAATGGCTAACAAAAGCGCACCATAAAATCAGACAATTGTATAAGTGAAACGTAGATGCCCATAATTTAAAGAATGCCAGTGATTATGTTGACAATGAAGGGTATTGCTGATAATGTATGAAGCTTCTCCAGAATAAAGGCCGATTGTGTGCTGTCTCATGGCAGAGTCCCAGCAGGCAACATTCACCTGAACAAAGGCTTTCCGCCATTCATTACTGTTTATTCAGCTGAGGTTATTCTCTTATTCAACACTTTAACAATGTGAAACACACAATGACTCTAGATAAACATAATGGATCTGTTCCACATCAAACAGATGGAACAGATATACAGTAAGATAATAAAATTGAGTTTTCAGCTTATTACAGGTTCAGAGAGTCTCAGCCCAAAGCACACTCACATGACTATATGCAATCAGGTGATTAGCTAGAATCATTCAACTATGCAAACTTTAATTCAGATATAAAAGGATATAAAGCATTAAATTGTGTCGCTGGTTTTTCACCTCAGTAAAACGTGATGTTATGTGTAAAGCAAATTTGTGGCATATTTGTGTAGAGATATTAGAGTTACTGAAAAGATTGGATCATTTTAAAGGGATGCTCCAGAATGTTTGGTGTGGGGGAGGGATTATACCATTTATAAATGACTTCTAAGGGCACTCAGTGGAATGGTCAGTGCATTAGTTCTGTGAGATTTTCCTGTAGAACATGTTTATTAGTTAGTCAAAGGTATATGCAAACCTTTAATATGTTAAAATCACTTAAGAAATCTGAACTTGCATCTGAAAAGGGATTGTTTGCTTTGCTTTCAAATAATCTAAAAAGCAGGTATTGTCCATACTGTGTCCAAATTAGTACAGTGAACTAAATTAGAAAGTCAACTTCTATTTAAAGACAAAATAAGCCAATTCCTGTAATTATGATGTAATTTATTACCACAATTTTGCATTTTTACAGGATAAATTGGTTTTCTTAATTGATTCCTTTATAAATTGGTATTATTTATTGCAAAAGTTGGATTTATATTAGATATATTTACCAACCAATGAAAACCCCAAAGCCAACAGCATTCAAAATGCCATGAGAAGGTTTTTATTTCCATTTACTCTATAAACAAATCATACACTCATAACTCTGTGCATCTATATTTTTGTTTTAATATTTTTTTGTTGTTTCAAATATATATATTTTTTAATATCCAAACTTGCCACAGGCATGAATAAGCAATTAAAACACAAGAAATATTCATTTATGTATTCATGGAGTATTCCTGCCTCTTACCCAGTATTCCTAGGCTCAGCTCTGGATGCGCCATGATCCTGACCAGGATAAAGTGCTTACTGAAAATGGATTCATGAAAAACCTAATTTACATGTTGGTTAATATCTCTACCTTCCATCCGATGCCACTTTCCTGTTTTATTGGCTGCAACACTCCCACTAACTGCACACATAATTTATCAGATGGATGCCATAGAGCCAGCCATAACCAGAATTACATTTTTTTTGTATTACTCCAGCATAGAAAAGATAGAAATGCACAACTAGAGCTTTGATAACACAGACATAAGATAATGTCTTATCATAAATCTCTTGTCATTAGAGTTCTTGGGTGTTGTTCTGAATTTTAGATTATATAGTCACAGTATTAAACTGGAATTCGCCAGCTGCTGTGGTTCAGTTTCTGTAGTCTTTTCTAATGTGCTGAATCTTTATTTGTGATTATCACACATCCACTACAGATCAATGGGATAAAAGTTAAGGATAAACATGTTGCTTTGAGGTGTTTTAGACATCACACATGGTCTGGCCAGCTGAATCATCCTCACCCCTGTCAGCTGGCTAAAAATTATATAATCCATTGCTCTAAGCCATGAGTGTGCTCAGTGTTCTTAAATTCTATTTTACCAGTATGAATACTATCATTCAGACCTTGTACAGACTGGCTCTTATTGTGTGACCAAGCAAAACCCAACTTAAAAAAGAAGACAGTATATTACCTTGACATGAGCATTCCTGCTCTAAGCAGTTTTGCTGGGGACAAACACTGCTAATGGCAAAAACAAAAAGCCTTGATTTGCAGTAAGCCAGTTTTAATATTACAAGGCATTGAAAGAGTACCTGAGTGGCATTTATGGATTGAAATGGAAGAATCAACCATGGTTACACCAAGTTTGCATGCAGTGATAGATGGTGAGATCTAAGAGTTGTCCAGGGAGATTACAAGATCCTGAAGTTGGGATGCATCTCCAGTGATGTTCAGTTTTGCTGGGATTAAGTTTCAGCTGATGCGCTGAAATCCATGATGAGATGTCTGCCAGACATGCTGAGATCTGAGCAGAAACACGAGTGTCTACAACAGGAAAAAAGACGAGATGAGGTGAGTGTCATCAGCAGAGAAGTGGCATGAATATGTGAGGATATGACCTCACCAAGAGATCTGAACTGAGAACTACAGAGGGCCAAGTACTGAGCCTTGTGGGACACTAGTAGAGTGTCTGCATGAAGTGGACCATCTCTGTGGCACCTGAAGCAAACCATCGCCATGCCATGTCATGAATTCCAAGACTCATGAAGATGGACTGTGTTAAAAGCTGCTGAACGGTTGAGGACGGTGGGGACTGATGATAGTTTGGCTGATCTAGTGACATGAAAAATCTCAGAAAGGCAATTTCTATTGACCATGCCACTCAGACTGGGTAGGATCTTGGGGGTTGTTTATGATCAGTGCCTTTTTTGTTGCCTACAAGATGACAGACAAATCGTGTTTTTAGTCATGTTTTCTATGTTCTTATTCAGGTCATACACAGATAGGGGAAGTCAGTTTATATCATTTGCTATAAATGGAATTTAGTGTTTTGCCTAGCTTGCCACTCCTGGTAAGTCTAACCTCGGCTACATGCCTGAAGTAAACAATGAACGAATATTGTGAGCAAACTATGTGTAGCGAGATAAAAAAACATATGTAACACGTGAAAAATGTGTCTACAAACCACATGTGAATCATCTGATATCCCACACAGATATCCTCTTGTGATATCTGTGTGATTTTTCTGTGTGTTCTTTCTGTAAGAATAAAAAAACAGATAATAAAGAAAGTATTTCTGTGTTGTTGTGAAAAGCTTGCTAAGATTTTAGAGTAAATCTGGTCCTGGCATCCAGCATTGCACTCTCGCGCCTGGAGCATGTGAAGCAGTGGAAATATAGCAGCGATCAATAAGATGCCAGAAAATATACACAAACACACACACACACACACACAGAGAGAGAGAGAGCTTTTATAACTATAGCTAAGGTTGTGTTACATTGTAAGGTTTGTTTCACTATAAACTATCATAATTAGTAAGGACAATTGAATATAAGGATGTAAAGAATTAGAGATAATAGTAAATTTGGGAGAATGGGTGGTATATGGCTCCGGGTTAGAAAAAAAAACAAAAAAACAAAGGGGGCAATTCATCCTGTGTCAGTTCATTGAGGGTGTGTGTTTGTGTGCGTGTGTGTGTGTGTGTGTGTGTGGTGAGAGAGAATTTTACTTTCTTTGTACCTCAGAGATCAACCGCTTTAATATAGACAGATGTTTTTTTGTTTGTTTTTTTTAATGGAGAAAACTGCACAGGACAGCTAGAAAAATGCACACTGATTTCAGCACAGATCAAATCTGTATGGACTCAATTAAACAGATCAACTTACACTGGACAAAACCTCTATTCAGCATTTTACTGCGAATGAGAAATTATACATCAGTCAGCGAATGAGAAATTATACATCAGTCTACAGAAATATTAATCATTCCTATCATCCAGGCACCATTTCACATGTGTGCAGAACATCTTCTACAAACGAAACGATCGTTCGAGAAATCAGAAAGAGACAGAAATGATTACATCCCTCGAATATGTTTTCTATGAATGTGTTTAACAGTCCCATGTGTATTCTGGATTTCAGTTGTCCTCATATTATATGTATGCACATGTGCATGATGTTGTGATTGGAAAAGTCAGCCAAAATTCACTTGCACGTCTGTCAGCAGTAGACTGTCACTGTAGAAAGTGTGTGTGTGTGTTTGTGTGTGTATAGGGGAAAGAGATAGTAGATCTGCGGATATAAAAGCACAGTGCTGACATGTGCAGCTGTCTTGACTAAATCACACTGATGTACTGTTACACTGAGCCACAAGATCTCCAACATTTGGCACATTTTTACCAATCATGCATTATGTTACACTCGTCTGTATTACATTTCCTTCACTGCTGTACACTGCTGCCTCCTTTTCCTGCAAATATTCCAGGACCGGTTCCCACTGCTGTTGCTGCTGTTAGAGGATATCAGCCCTGCATGGATTGTTGTTTTTCCTGCTTTAATCCACCTGATCCAACACTGTCATATGCAAAACATTTGAATTCTGAGATACAGAATTTCCCGGTAAAGTACATAAGTCAGCAATGGGTTGGGGTGATGGTGTGTTACCATCCAGTAGATTATTATTTTCCAATAACATCCCAAAGTGTTAAATGTCTCAGTGCTTTAAATTTAAAGCATGATTTGAAGATATTTATTCATTTCGATATAGATTTAATGGTGGGCAAAATCCTACAAAAACATTTTTGCTACCATGAACTATATAACAGTTATAGAATAAAAAAAATACATTTGTCATGATATTGAGAAACTAAAAAGTGTTCTGAAGACTTTTTTGAGTTGGAGTCAAAGTAGGATTTACAGTTAAAGTAGAAGTTTTACTTCTGACTGTCACAAAGTGCTGGGGGGCACGGTACGGTGGCTTGGTGGTTAGCATGTTTGCCTCACACCTCCAGGGTTGGGGGTTTGATTTCCGCCTCCGCCATATGTGTGTGTGGAGTTTGCATGTTCTCCCTGTGCCTTGGGGGTTTCCTCCAGGTATTCTGGTTTCCTCCCATGCATTGTAGGTTGATTGTCATCTTTAAATTGTCCGTAGAGTGTGTGTGCCCTGTGATGGCTTGGCACTCTGTCCAGGGTGTATCCTGCCTTGATGCCCAATGACGCCTGAGATAGGCACAGACTACCGTGACCCGAGAATAGATCGGATAAGCGCTAGACAATGAATGAATTTTACAAAGTGATGACACTGGAGAGCCCTTCCAAAAATGTTAAATATACGACTCACATTCTCACATAAAAGTGCCTGTAGCAGAGTTATGGAAAATTAATTAACGCCTTCTGTCCAATCAGAATCAATCATTTATTAGCACTCTTGAATAACTGTACTTAAACAATCTGTATCTACACTAAACACTGTTCTGGTTTCATTTTACAATCATCTTAACTGGTAGATTGGTAGAGTGTTCAGTGTGATGCTCACTCTACCATTTATTAATTTCTCTGGTGCCAGGCTTTCAGGAAACTCAGCCTTGAACCTAGAACATTTTGATAGACAATAATAAGATAAATGTTATGAATGTTAGGAATGATGACAAGAGGGAGATTTCCAGTGACATATATTTACTCTCATGCACACCTATGGAATAGCTGAAAGTCTGTTTATTATTCCTTTCTGTCATAATAGTGATCATCACTATTCAGAGCTTAAATCCACACTGAAGGGGAGGATTGTAAATCATAATATGGTGTAATAGTAATAATAGCAAAGATGGTGTAATAAAGTTTAGCAATTCTTTACATAGAAAAATGTTCATATAAAATTCACTTAATCTCAGAGCGAAATCCAAAGATCACAGCAACGATCCAAAATGCAGTGTCTACAAGCAATAATATTAAGAATGATAAAATATAGCATTGGATAAAGCGTGAGTATTGGAAATTGCCTTATATAGACTGTCTTCTCAGCAAATGTGAAAAGTGTCAGTGCTATAAAAGAGAATATGGCCTTATACAGTATATAGAAAAGTTCTCAGAGTAAATGTCAAAGTGCCAGTGCATCAGTGTCTGTAAGTCGAATGCTAACCAGAGCAAAAATCATATAAAACATATGTTTATTGACTGGCTACTTTATTGAAAACACCAGTAACTGCTCAAACAAGAAGTTCATTCAAACTACTAATCATGTTCCAACAGCACAATGCAACAGATACAGATCAAGAGCTTCAGTTAATTCAAACACCAGAATAGGAGGGAAAAATCTGATCTCAGTTACTTTCACCATGGCATGGATGTTGGTGCCAGGCAGACTGGATTGAGCAGTTTACAAACTACTGATTTTCCACACACAACGGTCTCTGGTAGGCATTCCACAACTTTGTGGTAACATCTTGTTGATTTGAGCGGTCAAAGAAGAATGGAGAGACTGATTTGAGGTGACAGAAAGTCTACTGTTTTTCTAATAACCACTCTATACAAAAGTGGTGAGCAGAAAAGCATCTTAGATGAACCTTGAGGTAGGTATCTACAACGGCAGAAGATCACATCAGGTCCCAATTGTGTCAGTCAGGAACAGGAATCTACAGTGGGCACAGGATCACCTAAGGATTAGCTCAGAGAACTATTATGTAATTGTGTAATGGTACATTAGCACAGGCTTGGCTGAAGCAGACACGTTTTTGACAGTTGAAAATGAAAAAAAAAAAGATCATCTCTTCTGATTAATCATGATTTCTGCTGAACATGCAGATGGTAGGGTCAGAATTTGGCATCAAGAGTATAATTCCATGGACCTGCTGCTGGTGAAGGTGGGGAATGTTTTCTTGGCACACTTTGAGGTGAATCATATAAATCCCACATCTGAGTATTGTTGCTAAGCATGTGCATAGACCTGAATATCTAAGGAAGATTTATGGCACCTTTATTTTTCACTCAAATCTGTTTTAGGTCATACTAATATTATTATGGTTGGTGAGTGTATGCTGGTTATATTCATTAATATCTTTTGCATCTGAATGCATGTTTACTTAGAGAAAAGTCTTCATCTCTAATTGTGTGACTGTATTAATTAGAATTAGAAAAAGAAGCCATTGTGAATTCATTCATTCATTCATTGTCTACTGCTTATCCGATCTATTCTCGGGTCACGGGGAGCCTGTGCCTATCTCAGGCGTCATTGGGCATCAAGGCAGTATACACCCTGGATGGAGTGCCAACCCATCGCAGGGCACACACACTCATTCACTCACTATGGACAATTTAGAGACGCTAATCAACCGACAATGCATGTCTTTGGACCGCAGGGGGGGAAACCGGAGTACCCGGAGGAAATCCCCGAGACACGGGGAGAACATGCAAACTCCACACACACATGGCCGTTGTGAATTGTACAGCTCTATATATTTATGATCACTTTCTGAGCCTTATTTTAGATCTAGCTACAAAAGCATGTGAGAGAGAAAAAAACAATTAAATTAAAAAATAATCCAACACCAAGATACAATATGCATATTTAGAAATACTTGGACTTAAACGTCAGCACTATGATCACACATCCACCCAATACTAGTGTGTGAAAAATGAAAGTTGTGTGTAATGCAGTCAGAGGTGGACAAGATTTCTGCCACAGGCAGGGTTACTACAGGGTCAGCTCCTATTGTGCGAGCAGTGTGTTTGCGTGTGTCTGCCTCAGCCAAGCCTGTGCTAATGTACCATTACACAATAGACCTTGTTCTCTGAGCTAAACCTACGTGTAGATAGACTTGAAGATGGACTGCTTGAAGATAATCACTTTTTAATGGCTACAGATTGTAAATCAGCATGATATCAAGACCTTTCCTCTGAGAGCGTTGCATGTAATTCATTTCCAGGGCAATGATGTGGAACTTTGCAAGTAATCACACTGTTTTGTTAGATGAGAGATTATTGTCTAACTGAACTGCCCATACTGTTCACTATAGTGCATGGCGGGATTAAATGAGTTAGCATGTCAGGGGTAGACAAACCATACATTTATTAGCTAACCTGCTGAGCATGGAGAAGCTCCCTAGTCCTATTTTTTGTTGTCTGGGAACCCAATTGACTAAAAGGTGGTGGCTAATGTAATATAATGATGTATGGTAAGCTAGTTTGTTAAGTATAGACAAAGATTTCTACTGTAGTCCATTGTGTTTGCAAGTAGCTGTTGAATGTTTATGCTATGAGGTTATGAGATGCATCACATGTAAAAGATATTCAAGACTGACTAGCTTTATTTCTACTTGCCTAGCAGGCGATTTTATTATTTAGCACTTTTGCTAGGGTTTGTCGGTGTTTCCATATTCCTGTGTGTTCTGTGAATGCTAATTAATGTGACTAGTAAAAATCATTGTACCAACAGCTAGATTCCTTAGCTGATGTACTCTATGTGGTTAAGAAGACTTCCGAATTCATGTCAGGTATTGAATTCCGAATACAGAAAATAGTGCACACCAGGTGCAGTGATATGGCACAACGTGCAAGCTGAGTGCCGCTAACCAGCTCCTAACAAGAACACCCCCTCCCCATTTATAATTTTATAATAAATAGTGTCTTATTCCACTTATTTAGCCAAGGATTTCATTGTTTAATTCATTAATGTATGTATGTATTTTTAATCTCTGCTGCTGATGCTTTGGTCTTTCCTCTGCTGATAAACTTTGCTAAGCACCATGACTCATACAAAGCACCTACAATAAAGACTCCTCCCAGAAATGTTAAATAAATATTACCTAAAAACTGCCACCACATCAAATAATTATAGGTTTTGCATTGTTAAACAATATGTTGTATAAAACTGTTAATTATTAGTCATCTGCCATACAAGTCTGTTACTATAGAAACAATCATGTATTGGAAAAAGTGAATTAATGTTAACATATAGTTCATGTTATGTCTCATACAGAAAGATGAAATATATGAAAAATTCAGTCACACTGTTGTATAAAATTAAATAAATAATTGATCATACCAAATCATTTTGTCTAGATATGATACTGTATTTGGCAAGCTGAACAATATACATCAATATACTGTACATCAGATTCTCATGATAATGATGTGATTGGATTTGAAAAATGAGGCTTGGATTAGCCCATCCTTGTGATGTGTGTGGACTGAGCCGTGCTCTGATCGAGCTGATGAGGCTGATAAATCCTGACAAACTTTCTCACCATCCAATCAAGACAGACTGGATCTGAGGTCAAACTCATTGTTGGAGAATGTTGTTGCCTGAAAAGTCATTCTTTTGTCTGGAAAAGCCAATTGTCCAGAAGTCATGTGTTTCTGTGGTTTGTGCAATCATTGAATTGGATCTACTGTAATGTAATAATTGCAGTCAGTAAATAACTAATCATTCTGAACAGCTCAGTATTATGTGTTCTTCCCATTATTTGTTCAGCATGGATCAGAAATGGCAGCTTGAAGCCAATCTTCTGCTGAGGTTTTGATCTCGTTTGACTCTGCTGCAATACAGTTCAGATCAGCAGCCGTTTACCTTTCATGCCTGATCAAAACCTTGGCAAAATTCAACAGAGATACAGATAGTCTATAAAAGACTTCTTCCTGTACTCAAGCATGCACTTCAACCTAAAATGACTTACTGAATCTGAATCGTACACCTGGTTTATTATTAATTATTACGCAGAACTAAAAACTATTCAATTTGACACGTCTTCTGTCTACTGCATCTTTGTTTATCTTTCCTCTGTCTATTCAATCAGACCTATATATAAACTGAATTACGTATAGACTGAAAAAACTGGCTGGAATGAAGCCTGATATTTCAATCCTCGCTTTCATTTATTAAACTAACAGTGGTGTGTAATGACAGGGTGTGCACTAATAAATTAGAACATGCATTCATGTGTTTCCTGTGAATGAAGCCATCAGTCAGTCTGGGTGTGTGTGTTGTGGGTGTGTAAGTAGAGTGCTGGAAGCAAGGTAAAGGGACAGGGGCTATAAATCAAATATGAGCTTCATAGGTAGTCATTATCCTCTCCCAGAGAACAACTGTTTCTCCCTCTGTCACACATTCCTTCAGCTAACTGGCCTTAGGACACTCTCAATAACCCCCCTGTGTCACTGATATCTCTATCGCTCACTCTTCCTATTGCTCACTCTCTCATCACATCTGTCTTGTTCACATCTGGGGAAGTACAAAGACCCTGTAATATTTTACTAACTACATAAGCAGCTCATTGTTATCTCAGCCCTGTACTCAGGTGTCAGCTTATATCATCCTTGCTGCTCTTTTCACCTGCATAAAACCAATACAACCTCACTACTGCTTTTTTTTTATATGTAGGAAAGAGCTCAGGAGATGAGTGGCAAGTTCAAATTTATACAGCACCATAGGCAGTGCCATCTGTGGCCAAGAGTCAAGGGAGCTAAAGTAGCCATGATCTCTGGGTGGGAGGGATGACATCCCCAATCTTGCCTGTCAATCACAATGACACTAGCCAATCGGGAGTGTTGGTGAGATCATGTATGTGGAAGAAGGCTGATCCTCTGAGTGTGATGCCCTGTGATGCAGCACGAGCAGCAGTTTAAAAAATGCACTTGGCTGGATTAAAGTCTCTCAGTTGGAGCTATGTTATGTTGGCTGGTGGCTGAGAATTGCCAGGTGATTAAACTGGGGAGAACATTGGGAGGAAATTGACACATAAAGATCAGGCTGGTTACAACCACACAATTGAGTCTTTTTTTTGTTTGTTTTTTCAACAGACTTTGATACTAAACAGTGAGTATTACTGAATCATCGCTGTATGAAAGACACATGGACACACACCCTTACCTAAATACAAACACATGCACACACATCTAATATGGTGAGGCAGCACTATGGCATCTAGACCATAATTACAAACATGTTACACAAAGACATATACCAGTGACTGATCCAAAAAAAAACTCTTTGTAGATACATTGCACTGTATTGTCCTGTTTATTTAGAAAATCCACACCAAAAAAAAACAACAAAAAAAAACAGGAGCAACCTGTCTCATCAAGACCATAGATAGATAGATAGATAGATAGATAGATGGATAGATGGATAGATGGATAGATGGATAGATGGATAGATGGATAGATGGATAGATGGATAGATGGATAGATAGATAGATAGATAGATAGATAGATAGATAGATAGATAGATTTGTGATTACTGTTTGAGAGTTTAAGGCGTAAATTAGAGTTAGGATTAAGTGTAGAATTTTCTTATTACATGTAGCTAGTTGCAAAAGTACAAAGATATCACACAGTACAGCTGATGTAAAAAGTCTACACACACCTGATAAAATTCTCTCCGGTGCACAGCCCTCTTCAGGTCATTCCACAGGTTTCCACAGGATTTAGACCCAGGCTTTGACTGGACTATTCCAAAACATTGATCTTTTTCTTCTGAAGCCATTCCTTGTTGACTTGGATTTAGGTTGGTATCCTGCTGGAAGGTGAAATATTTCTTTATCCTCAGCTGTGTAGAAGATGCCTGCAGGTTTTGTGACAAAATAGACTGGTGTTTGGAGTTATCCACAATTCCATATCTTGGCTAGAGCCACAGTCCCAGCCGAGGAGAAACAGCTTCATAGCATGATGCCACCACCACCATGCTTCGCCATTGGTAGAATTAGAATTAGAATTAAAATGGTAAATTTAGAATTATGACCAACAATTTTTTAGCTAAATCGAATTACAAAAATGTTGATTTGCACCCCTCAAGATATAATAAATATAAGTCTCAGTTCTGGCACCCAGGTGGTGGAACCTGCCCAAATAACTGAATCTTCAAATAAAGACTGAAGACCTAGTTCTTGATAGTATCCATAAATCATAGACCCTGCCCTGTGTGTACTACATGAGGATATGTTTTTCTTTCATTCTGTTTAGTTGGACATGTTCAGTTTAGTTCCTATAATAGACAGTAGTTTGCATAAATGTTTAGCAAATATGGTGCTGTGTTGACTCAGTGGTTCTGCACTAAGGATGTGTGTTCAAATCCCACGATTGCCAGAACTGCAAAAATGTATATGGTGCATGTAAAATCAGCCATAGCTGACCAACTGGGTATTAGTGAACAAGAACTACAGCCACTGAGCAACAATTAAGTCATTTTTTATTGTACCAGTTTCAGATTTCAGGCTTTATGCTATATTTGTATCCACAGTGTCCATTTGTCCCTTCCAGTGTGGACATCTAAAGCCAAAACCATGATCGATTCTGACATTGAGCTCTATAATAAGCACAGAAAAGCCATAGCAATTATAATGCATTTATTTGAAATGAAAAATGCCTTTTGCAGTATTATATTTCTAATTCAGCAAACCCACTTGGCCTCCTTCTATTCTATTATTATTTATATTTTCATTAGAATGTGTTTGTTCCTTGTTTGTACTTTCCATGGGGTCTGCCACAGTCTAGCTGGGTTCTGTTTCTATTTTTCTTTCTTTCTTTCTTTCTTTTTTTTCTTGTCTTTCTTTGTTTCTTTCTTTCTTTCTTTCTCCCCCCTTCAGTTATTAATGGAGTCATAAGAGCCAAAGTGTTCAGAACATTCTATTATGTGTTTTCTTGAGTCTTCCTTATGAATAAAAAATGAGACGACGGCGACATGAGAATTGGGCATGGGATCCATTCCGTTACATTATATTTCATTTTATAGCCTATTTGTCTGCAGATTCTCGCCTCTGCCTCCAATCCTTGACTGCACTGCTTACAAAATATGGCACTGCAGCACTTAATTCTCTTGCTCTTTCCATCTCCCTCCTGTTTTTATAGTCAACGGTGATTTGTCCTGAACAATAAATAAGCAATGGGCCTTCAAAAACCCAACAGCCTGAAATATTAATTAGCTTTGCAAGCGGAAAGAAAATGGGTGTGGGTATGATTCATATGTAAATATGAATAAATATTTCATAGGTCATTTCTAACCTTGTAAAAATATTTAATTGAGTCGTGTAAAATGTTCTGCTCAGCAATTCAAAAAGACATTACTTCCAGAAGGCAGACATGCAAATAATTCTCCGTATGACAGTGACGGAGAGGCTGACGCCCACTGGGAACACATCACACTAGTCTGAAGCAGAATTACTGCAACAGGGAATCACACCATATCTTATTCACTGACCTTTCACTCTGCGATCACTCACTCCGTTATAACACAGCTGCAAGAGGACTGACCTGATAATAGGATGTGAAAGTAGCCACAAAAGCAGTCAATCTGAGTGAAGGACAGGTGAAGATCAGGTGGTGTGATCCTGTTACCACCCTTTCATTCATCTTATTCCAAAGCAATTTGCTAACATTGTTCTCCCCGTGCCTCGGGGGTTTCCTCCAGGTACTCCGGTTTCCTCCCCCGGTCCAAAGATATGCATTGTAGGTTGATTGGCATCTCTAAATTGTCCGTAGTGTGTGATTGTGTGAGTGAATGAGAGTGTGTGTGTGCCCTGCGATGGGTTGGCACTCCATCCAGGGTGTATCCTGCCTTGATGCGCAATGACACCTGAGATAGACACAGGCGCCCCGTGACCCAAGAATATATTGGATAAGCGGTAGACAAAAAGAATGAATGAATGAATGAATGAATGAATGAATGAATGAATGAATGAATAACACAAGTAAACACATCATGCAGTTTTTAAATGAAGGTTTTTATTATTAAGGGAAAACAAAATCCAAAACTACATGGCCCTGTGTGAAAAAGTGTTTGCCCCCCCATTAAAACATAACTTAACTGTGGTTTATCACACCTGAGTTCAATTTCTCTAGCCACACCCAGGCCTGATTACTGCCACACCTGTTCACAACCAAGAACTCACTTAAATAGGACCTGCCTGACAACGTGAAGTAGACCAAAAGATCCTCAGAAGCTAGTCATCATGCTGAGATCCAAAGAAATTCCAAAAACAAATGAGAGAGAAAGTAATTGAGATCTATCAGTCTGGAAAAGGTTATAAAGCCATTTCTAAAGCTTTGGGGCTGCCGCGAACCACAGTGAGATCCATTATCTACAAATGGCGAAAACATGGAACAGTGGAGAACCTTCCCAGGAGTGGCCGGCCGACCAAAATTACCCCAAGAGCGCAGCGACAACTCATCCAGGAGGTCACAAAAGACCCCACAACAACATCCAAAGAACTGCAGGCCTCACTTGCCTCAGTTAAGGTGAGTGTTCATGACTCCACCATAAGAAAGAGACTGGGCAAAAATGGTTTGCATGGCAGAGTTCCAAGATGAAAACCGCTGCTGAGCAAAAAGAACATAAAGGCTCGTCTCAGTTTTGCCAGAAAACATCTTGATGATCCCCAAGACTTTTGGGAAAATACTCTGTGGACTGAAGAGACAAAAATTTAACTTTTTGGAAGGTCTGTGTCCCATTACATCTGGCATAAAAGTAACACCGCATTTCAGAAAAAGAACATCATACCAACAGTAAAATATGGTGGTGGTAGTGTGATGGTCTGGGGCTGTTTTGCTGCTTCAGGACCTGGAAGACTTGCTGTGATAAATGGAACCATGAATTCTGCTGTCTACCAAAAAATCCTGAAGGAGAATGTCCGGCCATCTGTTTGTGACCTCAAGCTGAAGTGAACTTGGGTTCTGCAGCAGGACAATGATCCAAAACACACCGGCAAGTCCACCTCTGAATGGCTGAAGAAAAACAAAATGAAGACTTCGGAGTGGCCTAGTCAAAGTCCTGACCTCAATCCCATTGAGATGCTGTGGCATGACCTTAAAAAGGTGGTTCATGTGCGAAAACCCTCCAATGTGGCTGAATTACAACAATTCTGCAAAGATGAGTGGGCCAAAATTCCTCCACAGCGCTGTAACAGACTCACTGCAAGTTATGGAAAACGCTTGATTGCAGTTGTTGCTGCTAAGGGTGGCCCAACCAGTTATTAGGCTTAGGGGGCAAACACTTTCACACAGGGCCATGTAGTTTTGGATTTTGTTTTCCCTTAATAATAAAAACCTTCATTTAAAAACTGCATGATGTGTTTACTTGTGTTATCTTTGACTAATATTTAAATGTGTTTGATTATCTGAAACATTAAAGTGTGACAAACATGCAAAAAAATAAGAAATCAGGAAGGGGGCCAACACTTTTTAACACCACTGTACATTCCTAATGAGCAAGCCAGAAGCGATGGTGCCAATGGATAAATCTCTGAGACGATACTTAGAGAGAAACCAGACTGAAAAGGAAATCCTTATCTAGGTTACACCGGAGATTCGAAATAATTTCTATTTTTAATTTCTATAACTGTACGCTATATAGTCAAGTGCAGTTGTGTAACCATGAGCTTGTGAGCAGCTAAGAAAGAAAGAAAGAAAGAGAGAGAAAGAGAGAGAGAGAGAGAGAGAGAGAGAGAAAGAAAGAAAGAAAGGAAGGAGATATGACCTAGTCACATAAGACCTCACACATACATAAAAGTGAAACAGGTCAGCGGAGACTATAAACACCTCATGCCTTCAGATTTGTGTGCTATGTGGTCATTAAAATAAGCAAGATTGCTAAACCTAAAATAATAACATATTATCCTAACCGCCTAATTTAAATTCCCAACCAACCAACTAGAACAAACAGAGCGTCTGAACCAGAACAAAAGACAGCCTGAGCAGTCAGACACACTGCTAATGACCCTGCTGACCAGGTCAGTTGAACCACTGCCTAAACAGGCCCCATTAGCAAAAAGCCTCATTTTTCTCCACTACACCCAGCTGGACCAAATTCATCCTGCCATAATCTCCCTCCACCAACAGCAATCTGCTCCACTCTGTTCACTCGCAGCATTGTGGATGATTGTATAAGGCTAAACAGGACTGATTTATGACCTGGGCAGTGTGACGTGATTGGAATGATGTGAATACATCATGCTCTGCTTGTCTTGTTGCTCATACAGGAAGAAGAAACCAGTTCCACAGATTAATGAGTGTTCCCATCAGCCAAAATCCTGTTTCCGTTAACAGCCCCATGTGGCCATCATAGCAATCCCCCTTGATATGGCAGGACAAATAGAAGTCCTGCTGTCAAGAAAAGTTCTAGAGAATTCAGGAGAATTCACAAGAGTTAAGTCAGACACTGTTGATAATTACTGGAACAAGTAAGTGATTAATACTAGAAGTATTAGATTAGCTAGAGAGTTGTTTTAGCTTGGTAGGGATTTTAGTCTCAGGATAAATTTATAAGACAATTATTTATATATTATTACTTTGTGACAAAATAACTTCTTTGACCAGAACAAGAAGTGAGGAATGTTGTAAATGATGTACTTTGTGAACTCAACATGTGCAGCTTTTCTTTTGTAGCAGAAGAGGGGCAATGTTATCATGTGCTGGACGCTGGGTGAGAAAACAATTTTATATTGGCTCACGACACTGTGGTGGACAAGACATCTTACAAATGTATTTTACATTAGCCAAAATTGATGATAGTTTGCAAAAGCTAGCAGCATTGTATTCCTGTGTTATGGTCATTCTGGTTTTGACTCCTGTTCATGTTTTGCTTTTGACCAATGTTTGTTTCTATCTGCTTGCATTCTGTATATTAATGACATGTATCAGATTTTTTCAGTTACATATTTACAGCGTTTGGCAGACATCCTTATCTAGGGCGATGTATAAAAAAAAAAAAAAAAAAAAATTTATACAACTGAGCAAGAGAGGGTTAAGGGCCTTGCCCAGGGGTACAGCAGTGGCAGCTTGGTGGAGCTGGAATTTGATCTCACAACCTTCTGATACATGTTCTGATACCCACTGACCTACCACTTCCCAGTGAGCTAATCTTCCAGACATTGTGCTTGTTATAAACACTTACGTCCCTCCTGCAATACACACATATTTGAGTTGCCAGAAAGCACAAAGACCTCTGTCCTGAAGACTTGCCTCTGGCTTCAGAAGGTTGTTATTAAGTGCTGATACTGAAGACTGGTTACTATTAGTCTTGGAGTAGGTGGAGCACTACTTACCGAGATGTATGGCCATTAAGACATCACATTCTAACCAATCAGGTTTAAGAATTCAGCAGCGACATGGTATAATTACAGATATAACCTGGATTATGTAGGTCCCTGAATGACTTGTTAAACTTGACCTCTTTTATAGGTCAACAGAAGCAAAACCAACTGGTAGTGAGAAGTGAGTCATGATGTGGACATAGTCTCGACCTTGGACACATACGACACACACACAGGGTATGCAGGAGTCACTGTTGCAGGCTGGAGGGTAATGTGAGGTCAGTCTGTGAAGAATGATGGATGGCAGTGAGCTACACCCGCTCGTTCTAATCTCATCTCCGTGTGTTTGACTGCTCTTCCAACTGACCTGACTGGCGGCATTTCTCAATCACGAGCTGGAGAGCATGACTTTAGCATGGAACTCCAGTCATGGCATCGGTGGATCGTGTTTGCATGAATCTCTCTAATTTAAAAGGAAATAAAATTGTAATACTAATAAGAACAAAATGAAGCAGATTTAAGAGGAAGAAAACAATAGATTGATATTCAGTTTTCAAGTATTTGGCAAAAAAGGTCTGGGGTCATAGAACTTTAAAAGAAAGAGTTTATTCCAACTGTTGTAATTATAAATAGCTTCATATACCATACACAAACTAGCTACAAAAGACACAATGGAAATATACAGAAATATTATACTTTTTTTCTACTGAACCTTTATTATATTGCTTATCATCTTAGGTTGTGCTCAGACAGTCAGGGGGTCAAGTCCATTTTTTTTTGTCTATGAATATGAATATATATGAATATATATATATATATATATATATATATATATATATATATATATATATATATATATATATATATATATATATATATATATATATATTATATATATATATATATATATATATATATATATATATTTTTTTTTTTTTTTTTTTTTTTTAATAATCAGATTCATGCCATGTTTCTATGTAGTTTTGAATTGAAGTTTAACTTCAATAAAAAGAAAAAAAAAATGTGGATATGCAAACCAGTTTAACCGGCCCAAGGTTCAAGTTTCTTTTTGTCATCCATCTTCTCTAAGAATTTTACACTGGTCATGATCATGTTAGATCTGGAGCTTGTCCCAGGAACACAAGGTGGGACTTCATCCTGGGCAGGATGCCAGTCCCATCAAAGTACATGCATATACTGAGGGGCAATTTAGCAATGCCGATCGACCTACCAGCATGTTTCTTGGAGAAAACTGGAGAAACCTGAGAAAAACAACATTGACAGGGGAGAAACACATGAAACTCCAAACAGACAGTAACCTGAGATCATGACTGAATCACGGACACTGAAGTAGTGAGGTAAAAACTACCTATTGCACCAAGATGCCATATAGTCTAGATTTATAGTCTAGTCTTTTTATTTAAAATTTTATCCGATTTTCCCTGCTGTGTGAACACCACCATAATCTGAAAACAATTAAAACGTCAACAATTCTACTGCATGCACAATCTGCTGTACAAAACATATATTTACAGTCATTCAACATGAATGCATTTTCATTACTGGTTACACTCAAAGCATTGTGAATAGGAATCCTCTTACTTCTCTGGAGCTGGTGTGAATTTACTAGATAAGTACATAAACAGGACTTTTCGGGTGTAGGTCTGCAAGTGGAACCTGTTTTTCACTCATACCGCTGTTGTAGATTTTGCAATTTCATAATGAGAGTGTCTTTGTTGATGATGATAGGTAGATGATAGGTAGAGATACTGCTTCTGCACCATGAAAGCCAAAGGTCTGGTTCTAAAAGGATTTGCTTCACCCCTTTAAATAGTTTAAATAGGTTAGATGTGGGTCATGGACATCAATCCACAGACCAATGCTGGATGTTATCCCTCCCCTATCTGCTCTTCTGAGTACTGTTCACTCAGATGGCGGCCCCCTGGTGGTGCCGTCGATTTCTGCTCTTTCGGAGCTCCTGGGCGTGTTTCCACTTAGCTTTCTGCCTCTGCTTCTTCTCCTTATGCCACAGCATTTCGCAGTACTCCTCCAGAGAGGGTGCGCTCATAGCACGGACATAATCTTTATAACTGTGCCGCAACTCAGAAGTCATGTCCTGAATGGAGTGATCAGAGGGTCCGCTGGAGCCTGACTGGTGCCCAGGAAGGTGGCCTTGCTCCAGGACTCTCAGGGAGAGGTGGAGGAGTGTACGGGTGAAGCTGTGCTCTTGAGCTGTACACACGTACAAGCCAGCGTCACTACGATGCACCCAGCGAATTAGCAATCCTCGCTCTGTTACTAATACCCGTTCATCCTCTCTGATCTGTAACACACAAACATATATAAATGTATATTATTCAATACAGTCAATACATCCTTTGCATGGCCTTCACTCAATGAGCTAATTATCAACATTTCCTCTTCATTAACACACAAAACATAAAAAGATGTAGCATTATGCTTTTCAATCTAGTTTCAAAATAAGTCCACTCTCTCATTCTGTGCAATAATTAGGTGTCACCTCCAACCGCAGATGGAGAATTCACATGTCACCTGTAGAGTTCCTAGCCATAAATCATTCTGATGGTTTGTGCACAGCCACACTGAGGGGATCAATGCACAGCATGGCTCCAACCCTCCTCCAAACACGGGGCAAAGGTCACTATTTCACCTTAGGGTTCGGCTTCCTGCTGACCTCTAATTACTGCATTTGATTGGTCATTACATTATTATTAGACACATCAGAAAAACTGACTCTTATTACTCATATTAATGGTAGTAAAGTGTGAGTGTGTGTGTGTAAGGAGAGAGAGAGAGAGAGAGAGAGAGAGAGAGAGAGAGAGAGAGAGAGAGAGAGAGAGAGATGCATCATTTATGACTACTTGGCCTGAACTGTCTAAAAAAAAGTGTGCATGTGTGTTTGTGTGCGTGTACAATGGGCAGGTCTGATGTATGTTCAAGGTGCATGTTCACTACTTTGGTGGCCTCTGACATAGGAAGTTCACTCTGTGTGCCTGTAAGGGTCAGGCTGTGAGGGGATGCATTGTGTTCCAGTAATAAAGAATCAATGACATGGTCAAAGAGAAGGCTGTCAAAAGCATGCTAGCATCTCCTTACTGCCATGCTGTCTATCAATTGCTATCTCATTGTAGACCTTTCTCAAAAGACCTAGATTCTTTTATCTGAAAAGAAACTCTTGCTTGTGTTTATATGCCTGCCAGTTCTTCATTCACATCATGCGGTTGTCAAGAGCTAAAACAATGCAGCTGTGCTGAAGAGGAATGAGCAAGCTTCAAAGCATACCAACGCTTTTTTTTTTTTTTTTAAAACAAGTGCACACTCACTCATACACACATAATGTGCACACATAAAATTTCACACCCAGGTAGGTTTTACTACACCTAGGACACAAATTAGAGTTGAACAATGTTTATGGCAGGAAGAAATAAAATCTATAAATAGAAGAATATACTGAATCAATAGCCAAATAAGAGTTTAAGCTCTGACTTTATGTCCTGTGATGCCTGTGACTAAAACACAAACAACCTGAGGCATGTAAGGATGAAACGTGTGTGTATATTTGTCATAGTGATGTCATAAGGTCTGTGTGTGTTAAGGTTGTGTGTCAGATATATGTCATAAGGCTGAAAGTGATGCATTGGATGTGTGTAAAAGCAGAACCAGGTTACAGTTAAAGCTGTGGAAGAGGTCACTGATTCTTTCATGTTGCTGACTGTGGAGAGCAAGGCCTTCTGTTTAGAAATCAGTCAAAAAGTCAGTCATAAAACCTTCTGGGAAATCAACAGAACATTCAGAAATACAAAACAGTACATGTAAGCCTCCCTCTCTCTCTCTCTCTCATTAACTCTTCATATGTTATACTATGAAAATGATTTGAAAATGACCAGTAAACATACACACAGTTCTTACACAGTGCCATAAAGAAATACTTCAGGCTTTTCAAATTAGTCAGTATTTTTCTGTCACTTCGTTGTGTAGTGTGTTTTGACACATTTCCTAGTTCTAAATAACAAAGCTCGTTTGTGCAAATCTCATTTATAAAAGCTTTTGAAGCACAGATGTTGGGCAATAAATGTTTGTGCAACACTTTCACAAACTCGGTTATTCATTTACATTCTAAATTTGTTTATCATCCTTTCACAGACGAGATTACTTTTTACAAGCAAGGTTATTCTTAGGTAATTCACAAAATCTTACAAAAAGATTAACAAACAAAAGGCCAATTGTAATGTTTGTAGACGAATCTGCGTTACATACTCGTACATTTTAAATGTTCACTGACAGATTTCAACCCTTAAGACATCCAATGCAAGTGAGCAGGTTTTCTGTTCATGCACAGAAATGTGTTAAAAATATTATTTGCCCTAACTGCCCACACTCTACAGATGTGGTTTATAGAGATTACATGGCATGGTTGAAATATTCCTTAAAAACCCCATGAGACACTCCACAACTCCTGTCTCTCAAAACAGCACCCAGAAGTCTACAGAGTTTCAGCTCTGTGGGAGGAAAACAAGCTGTTTTAGGGATGGCATGCTGAACTCTGTATCTGTTTAGTTTGGATAAACATTCACACCAACATACACACATGCTATATTTACACAAACACTGAGGACGAATTCCTTTCCCATCACACAGCGTGTTCTTTACGAGGTGAGGTGTTGGGTCATATTTTAGGATTGCACTGCAGGTGTAAAATATGTGTGTGTGTGTGTGTGTGTGTGTGTGTGTGTGTGTGTGTGTGTGTGTGTGTGTGTGTGTGTGTGTGTCGCAGGTGCTCTGAGCAGCGTCATCCAGCATCTGTTTGTCCAGGAAGAACAGATAAAAAGAGATAGTCATAAGAAGAAGCGGGTGATAAAAGAGAAACTGTAAAATACAACCAATTCTAAAAGTGAGGGCTTCTGTCTACTCACAGAGAGAATTTAAAGAGTTATCAGTGAGCAATATATAGTACATTTCTCTAGACCCCCACAAAGGTTAGGCAAAGCCTGACACACACACGCACACCCTCACACACAAAACATGCATGAGTGTTCTGGCTATTCAGGAGTGATTAAGTACAGTAGTGATGGATCAATACAACAATGCTGCTGATATAACACTCAGAGGAGTTAGTCCAGGGCCTATCCATTCATCATAACTCACAAGCACACACAAAAACACCCACACAGTGCACAAGGTCAAATCCTCCTTCATATCTGCAGTGTGAACCACTCTCAGAGAGACAGAGGAGGTGAGGATATGTGGGTGATGAGGGTGTTGTATTAGTAGCGGCAGTGCATGTATGAGGGAGAATAAGGGCAATGGAATATTTTCAAATGTCCAGGGTAGAAATGGCTTTAGGGGATAGATGGAGAAATATGAGTCTCTTGAGAAGCTGGTGGAATACTAGAGTCTCGAGATCAGGTTCAGTCTCGGGGTCAGGTTCAAAAAGTGAGAGAAAATGATGAGTAGATGACAAATAGAATTTGCTTTCTCCACTTCTCCATTCTTATCAGTTTATCTGTTAATCTATAATGTATCCACTTATTTTACTTTTCATTTTCCACAGCCTTTGTCTGAATAAAATATAATGCAATAATGTCCATCTTTCTCAATGGAGAAAGGCTTCAAGAAAAGTCAGTTATCTGAGGAATGAAGGTGCTTTTTTTTTTATGTTCATATCACTCATCATAATGGTGTGGCTATTGATGTTTGAGTGCTTAAGAAACTGCAGAATCTGAGGCCTCATGGGTAAAAGCTCACCAAAACTGGACATTAATTCACCAGTTTTCTTTTTCCAACAGTGCATTTCATTGTGTTGACTTCACATGATTGGCTGACTGAATAGCTGCATGAATAAACAGGTAAACAGTGTTCCTATTAAACTGTTCAGTAAGCTATCATATATATCCAATAGATATTCAAGTTAAATTAATAATAGACATTTAGTGCATAACCTTTAAGCACAGTTTTGTTTCATTATCAAGGTACACCAAATTTATCAATTTACACCCAAGATATTGCCCCGTGTACTCTCCTGAGTAATGCTGATGGAGGTAAACAAATCCTTTTTTTATTGGGGCAGTCCATACCATATTCTTTTTATAAAACGCCACATAATTTTACAACCAAAAATATGAACATGAACATGATTCAACTACTGAAAAATTCTAAACCCTGCAGCACCAAACATTTGTTATTTAGAAAGTGTTACCCAAGTACACGGCAGCATGTGCTTTCAATAGACCCACTGTGTGGGGGCAGAATGAGAGAAAGTGTAGGCATGTTTACGACCTGGAATAGGACTGTCTTAAAGCATTGATTGCACATGTTGGACATGAATGTTCCTCAGAAAGAGTACACAACTTTAAATGAAAGGACAAGCTTATCTGCCCACTTCCTCATTGGTGCCAGCAACTCTCAGGTGTAGCCAGGTTATGATCAAGCTGTGTGAATTATATAAACTTGCACCTGTACTGCCTTCTTTACATTATAAGTCTCTTTCAGCAGCTCTCATCTCAGTAATGGTTTCTAGAGATTGAGAAACCCTAAGGACTTGCCATCCAATCATTTAACAGCCCCTTGCACTGTAATTACATGTAATAACAAGCTGATGTCTACTGTAAATTATTGTATACATGTGTAATATTGTGTAAAAACATTGTATATTGTGTGGATCATGTTCTTTGTTATTTCCTGTACACTTGTAGTTGGCGCATAAAAAACAGATTCTGAAGCACTGCTTTCTGTAATATATACAGTACATCACACAAGGTATGCACAATTGACCAGTGCTAAAACCTGGTCACATTTATTTATTATAATCTAAAGTAAAATTAACATTCAGAAAACCTTAAGTCTCAAGGAGAAATGGGAGAATTGATTGAATAGTTCTAATTAAAGTCCTATATACACACACACAAGGTTCACAACCATACTTGCCAACCTGTTCAAGTTTATTGCTATCTATTTTTGCAACCATGAACACTAAAGAACAAAAAAAAGCAATGCAATGCTGCCCCTTTAGGTGTAAAAATTTACAGCCAGAGCAACCAAATGAGTTTGATCATTGGTCAAAGATATAAATGTTTGTGTTAAATTCACCAATGCGAATTCACACCACAATTCAGTGATACAAAGTCATTTATCACAATAAATGATAGTAAAATACTGCATACTGTTTTTTCTTAATTATCATTAAATATTATTAATATGGCCTTTCTTGCGCACATATAACATGTAACCAAACAGTTGTGTTTGCTAGTTACCTCTTGGCGGTGGTCTGCTCCTGGTCTTTGAATAAACCAGCGGATCTTGGCCTGCTGGGATTTAGGCAGACACTCCAGAAAAGAGGAGTTATTCTCCACACCATACAGCACCTTCTCCTCCACATTCTTCCCTAAAACTGCACACAGTAGTAGAGGAAATGTAAGAGAGAATGCATTTAGATGATGGGGAGTGCAAGTTGTATGCCTGAGTATATGAATGGCAAAGGGAGAGAGTAGTTTTAAGATTTGTTTATGAATTCCTTTACATGAGCCCCCCTGGACAATACTGCATTTTCTCTAAAGTACAATGCAGAGCTTTTAGTAAGCTTTTATGCATCACACACATACACACAAATTTGTTTGTCTTACTATCTTTGTGAGGACTTTTTAAGTATAACAATCAGTGTAACAAATGAATGCTATGTGACACCCAAACCCAACCCTAAACTTATACTTATTAACCAAAAGGAAAACAATTATAATGGGGACAAGCCATGTCTTCATACTGGCAAAACTCTCAGATATTCCAGTCCTATCACACTTACCATCGTCTTCATCCCAACACTGGCTGGATGGGTCTCCATGTTTGATGTCCTGTCTGCGAGCCCTCCTGTAACAAATTTCAAGAATTTTGCTGTGTCTGAGGATATAATACTATAACTGCCAGTTTCTGATATATTCTTGTAAAATAAATCTTTTACAATATAAAATCACCCTACTCCATTTTATTTTGTTTTACCGTATTTGTATGTTGACAAGGCATTCTTTTGTAACACATAAATATGAGATCATAATGAACTGTAAGAGGTAATGAAGTATTAGATATGTTTGAGTTGCAGACCACCTGACAATCAGTATGTACAAAATCCCCTTAACTGATAACTCTCTCACTTTCTCTGACTCAGCATATTTTGGGAATGACCTGACCTGCTTGTGTCAGCAGCAAACCTAAAAGAGAGAAAAGGGCAAGAAAACTTCTTTGGCAGCTCACATGCATCATCTCAACAACAAAGCTCCTCTAATCAATT
The DNA here is from genome assembly GCA_033459395.1 of Hemibagrus guttatus. Lineage (NCBI taxonomy): Eukaryota > Metazoa > Chordata > Actinopteri > Siluriformes > Bagridae > Hemibagrus > Hemibagrus guttatus. Next base: position 8,802,681 of record JAUCMX010000004.1, read on the forward strand.
TGCCTGTCCAGTCCACTCCCATAACACCCTATAGCCCCAGAGCTGCGGAGCAAAATCAAATTTTTTTTTTTTTTAAACTTTTTTCCTGGGCTGAAATCTGGGAAAAAATTGAAGTAGGTCATAGTAAGGACATGGAGTAGCTCTTTACTTCTCTAATCAAGTATTTACTAATACTAGACACATCCACTAACTCATACAGGCTACAAACTCACATTATTTCCTCATACCACACCATCCTGTCTGTAATACACCCTTAACCCCTACTAATTTCTCAGACTACTTTTACTCTGCTTATCTAAGCTGTATTACCCTTACACAGTATTAACCCTTGCTCATTTGCACTGTTATACTTTTCCTAATCCTTCTATTCTTTCTTGCTTCTCATAGTGAATAATCTACTCAGGATACTAAACACATTATTGCTAACCAGCACAAGTTGTGAGCATATTCATGTGTGTGTGTGTGTGTGTGTGTGTGTGTGTGTGTGTGTGTGTGTGTGTGTGTGTTTCACCTTTTGGATGCAGGTATGTATCTGGAGCAGTGGGAGCCATCCCAGGCGCAGTATGGGTCTCTGGCCAGGCAGCATTCAGCGCAGCCCTGACCGTAAATGTGGCACCTGTGCAGAGCCACCAGCACTAGACCGTCTGCCCCTCCGACAAACAGCTGCTGCTACAGACACACAGTACAACACTCCCTCACACACAGAACAAATACAGACCCAAGGCCAGGAAAAGTGCTTGCAGACACTATCGGTGCTGCTTTATTTATAACGTCCTGAAGGAACTATAAGTAAATGTGATTTATTTGCTCTGTATTTACTGCTCTGTAATTTGTTCACATACTTTCATCTTTAGGTAAACATTGTGTTTATTTGTTCTTTCACCCACATATCTAGATCTACTTTGATAAACTTCAGATTAGACAGAAAATAAATACAAATGTATATGGAAGATTTATAGCCTAAAAAAGTGAAAAGACAATGAAACTAGAGAAAGAGAGAATGATAGGAAAGAAGAAATAGCTTGGAGAAAGTGACTGAATTTGGTTTGTCCTGTGTCTGACCCAGCCACGTACTTAAGTAGATAATGAGACAAACAGGAGAAGGAGGAATGCGTGTGTCATGTATGAGAGAGAGAGAGAGAGAAAGACATAATGGTGGAAATTTTGAGAAAAAGTTTTGAGAGTACTAAAAGTGGAGCTACATTGCATACATCTCAAGAAAGTTTATATAGAAAGTGCAGACATCGTGCCTTTATCATATATTGTTTATACCTGTTTAGAAGAGATTTCCATGCTAAGAATGGACGATGGGTTCTGAAATAAGACAAAACAGTTTTAAAAGATAGATTTAAGAAACAGATCATCTTTGTTTCTGTGTTTTCTTTAAGTTTACCTTGAACACTTGTAGTTCTTCTAACACCACCTCTTCTGCAGCCCAGTTTTCCTGTGTGATGCTAACCACTTTTAAAACTGAACCAGCATCTATAAAACATACAAACAGCAACACTTTATGTCTGTTTGTTTTCCCTGAAAGTGACTCACCTCAACCTCTATTGGTGTTTTTCTTGAATACATTTTCAAACACATATATGTACTGTATGTATGTATGTATGTGACTACGTGTTTACATATTATAATAAGTACTTATCTTATGTGCACAATCTCAAGTGCCAGTATGTGTGTGACTTTACCTGTGCCCAGGAACATGACAGGATAGTGGCCATCATCAGCAGACACACGGTCTACTGCGATCTGTGTGAGCCGGTACTCTGTGTTGATCCTCGTGAAGATGGGCCGACCAGTAATTGGGTACACAGACTGGTACATGAGTGGGTGCATGCGGATAAAGCTAATGACATCATCTGGGAAATCTTTAGTGGTCTTAATGCGTGGGTCATATGTGCGACTTGGACACTGTATGGAGGAAACATTTACATTTAGTCATTTGGTAGATGCTTTATTCTAAAGCAGCTTACACTATAGTAAATGTTATGCTCAAGAGCCAAGCAGTTGTGGGATTTGACCTCACAATTTCTGATCACTATCTTAGAACTCGGCTACTGCTGCCTATTATAATTGAAATACAAATACATTATATCCCATACATATATATGAATATAAATAGATACAAAAAAAATATTATTGATGTCCTCTTTAAAGAAAATGCCCTTTTCTTTTGAGAACTATTTCAGGCAGAGACAGCATAATCCTTAGGATGTATCGCCCTCTAGTGGTGAACCCTAAAGCTACGATATGCATCCACACAGCTCCCTGTTCTGGAAAATAAATGTCTTGTGAAGAACACAATATTGCTATTTTATGAGATATTTAAAGACAATGAAAGAAGGTTATGTTGTACAAAAATGCTGATACTAAAATGCAAAATGGTGAAAAGTAAAAAAAAAAATGAAATAAAAGTTTCCTGACCGTGCCAGGTCTTGGGTAGGGGATTTTTCCCTCATATTCCACCCAGCGGTGATCTGGTCCCTCTTTATGGGCATAAGGCCCATTAAACACAGCACGGATATCCTCCATATTGTACATACACACTGCTGATCCTTTAAAGATAGAGCTGATTGTACACACAAGAACACGTACAGTAAACTTTTGTGAATATTGTGAAATACAAAGTCGTTTCATTTACATTTGAAGCAAATTGTATTCTTTGGGCCTTATCTTTAATGTAACATTTTGGCAACATATTTTAAAACAGTGAAAAGCAAAACTAGAGATATGGAAGTCTGCAGTAATGGAAGCAAATCTTTGTATGTACTGTGCCTGTGTATGTTTGGACATTTAGATGAGCTGATCATAATAAACTAACTACAGAACACTGTAAGGCTGCTTAAGTAGTAAACACTACAATGGAAGCCAGCGCTCTGGGTGGTGTTCTGGGTGGACTCAGAATCATGCCTGTATTCTTCTAGTGACAACAATAAAAGGAATACCTAGTAGTAGTGAAGACTCCATAGACTTTGGGGTTTTTCTCATCTCTATTTGGAACCATAAAGATGTCCTCTATAATGCACACATACAGAAACAGACACACAAAAATATAAATAAGTGTGGTTATGAGATAAGCACACAGTTTGTGTGTGAGTGTGTGTGCTTAGCTATGTGCAAAATCACCCACTTACGGAGCTCATCAAAGTGTGTGTCCACACCATCTGTTCCTGGGATGGAACACACCAGTCGAGCCTTGAGGAACGTTGTCCACTTGTTGGTCAGACTTCTCAAGCCACCTACATCATTCTGAAGCACACAAATGCATACACAAGCATGCAGACATTAGTCATGCATCTTAAATTAGTGTTCTTATTCAAAACCTACAGGTGTACTTTTTTTTAACAAACCATTACACTTCATTTTATAGACTCCATAAATAAACCCCTATTATATGAAGTGAAGACCTCCATCTGTCCTTAATCAGACTAGCTTATTTAACTAAGACAGAGTGGGGAAGTGAGCTAATAAACATCAATTACCCACAGAGACAGAAAGACAGAAAATGAGAGAGACTTAGAGTCTAAATCTAATTTCTTCTGTTAGTAAGACTAAATATGTAGGGGCCTCTTTGTTTCCTAGAATCAGGGTTAACTGTAGGAGCTTCAGAAGGCAGCCTCTTCATGGAGAGATTTGCTACAAGCATGAGCTAACATCCTTGTTATTTCTCAAGAGTGTTTGATCAAATGCCTCCACTGAAGTCTGCAAAGACATGCTATTCTTTTCTGTGCCATTATGTGTACTGAATAACACATTCACTTGAGAGCAAGAGAGAGAGAGAGAGAGAGAGAGAGAGAGAGAGAGAGAGAGAGAAACCATAAAAGGACTTGTGTTTAAACACTTTAATCTACAATGATGAGTGAGAGGAATCCGGCCATAGCTAGCTTTACATCTTACTTACGCTTTAAAACTCAGATTTGCTATTCGCTCAAATTAATATCTCAGGATGAATATAGCTTTTATACGAAGGTTATCAGGGGAGAATGCAAGTGTAGAGCAAAAGTAAAACTCATCCTGCTCAAAAACAATTCATAGACACCAGTGGCCATGACAAATGAATACTCAATAATTCCAAGTAAACAATATAAACACTTTCAGTTTAGATTTAACAAAGACCAGTTTTAGACATTAGGAAAGCATTAATGGTTATGTGAATAGGACTGATTTGGCAGTGAAGCCTTTTAAGGTATTTCAGCGCTCTCCTATCAAAAGTAAGAGCTTGTTAACACAAATACACAGTCTGGAACACAAGAACTCTGGTGTCATCATGAACCAAGGACTACACAGCCAGCTGTCTACTGTGATTTACCTTGCTGACAGCCTTGACTTAGTCTGTTTTCAACAGATCTCATTACATGGAATGTACCAGGAAGACTGTGCTCCCAGTGGGAACATGAAATGTATTTGATTTGCTAATAAAATGACTGAATCTGAGAAGTGATGAGCGTTTTGATCAGGAGGAGCAAGGACGGCTGCATGTCCATTCCCACAGAGATTCTTACTTTACAGACACGGGCTACACGGGACAGCACGCCTTTGTCCATGGTCTTCCCCTCCCGGGATGCCTCACGGAAGAAAAAGTAAATCTTGTCATCGTCAGGGTTGTAAGTGTCTGCGATAGGATGAGCAGCTATAAACTTGGCCTCTGTGAAGACAGAAAGTAAATGCCAGTTAGCTCTTATTCATTACCCTTGTAGATTATGTATGCCGAAATAATAGAGAGAAAAAGAGAGTGACAAATAGAGACAGTAAAATCTAAAAAGTGTGAATAGACAGCCATTCTTTTAAACAAAATCAATTCATAACTGTTCTGTTCACAACTTTGTGGCTTAGGTGATCCCATTAGTTTAGTTTATTTAGTTTCACTTTGAGCAATGGACTTTTGACCAAACAAATACCACATTTGAATAACCAAATCTGTTTTTTAATGAAATAAAAATATTTATAAAAGAACACAAAAAAGCCAAAACTACATAAATATATTCTTTACTTATAGTTGATGATAATTAGAGCACAGAACAAAGTTTCATGTTGTAAAAATTATTTTGTTTACATTTATATTCACAAATCAATTAGTTTTTACATTTGGAAAAAAATAAATGTCACTCCGATATAAAAAAAAACAAGGGTTAATGAAGGACAAGTAAATAAAGAAGTGTTTATAAGTGGTTTTACATCCACTTGAAAACCTCTTCAAAAAAATAAGTTACATGCACACTCTCTCTGTACACAGAGGGCCTTTGTACCTAAACCAGAACCTTGCAGAAGCCAGTTCCACTAAGGACAGGTAACAACCAGGACAGGACAGGACAGGACAGGACAGAATCTAAAGCAGCAAAGTGCATGATTTCTTGCAGTAGTGCTGTACATCTCAGACCATGAAGGGGAAATATAACATGATACATGTTGCAATGATCCAACAAATTATATGAATTAGGAGAGAAAAGGTACAATAAGCTGTGGTTCATCACTCATTCAAACAAAGTGTAACACATATCCATACATGAAGTAGCATGGGAAAAAGAACTAATCTTGGGTGGAGCTGGTACAGGCAGTGTGTGAAACTGTGTGGTGTTAAATCAGTTGTGCCTCTTGGCTTGCCTGGAAATATTAAATTGTCAGTGGTTTTGGTTTCATTCCTTATGTAGCCTGCGAGTTTATGTCTGTAGGGTTGTATCTGGATTTTCCGAGGGGTAATTCCACCTTTCTTCTGTATATAAAGAAGATCATTGTACTAACTGAACTGGTGGAAATTCATCCTGTCTGTCTACTCATATACAGCATATTTGCTATGATTCTGGAAACTGAATGATTTTAAATAGGTTATTACGGAAAAAATATCTGGAGGTGAAATTAAATAAACAATATGAGGTAAAAGTGCAGACAGTGAAAAAACTGTCACTGGGCTGGAAAATCTAAAGAAACCTAGAAATAGCAAAAACATTAGTCGTGGCCTTATCAACAAGTTGGTAAGGAACTTTCTTAAAAATAAAATCGTGCACTGGTGAGCTGTTGGGGATGGCAGAATAATTCTTTCCCTGGTTAAGATACACCCCTTCACAACAGCTGTCCAGATCCAGGAGGTATCTGTGTCAAAGTCGACAATCAAGAGACGGCTTCACCAGAGTAAATCACTGACTGAGATCCAACTACATTTCGCTGAAGGCAAAATGTATTAACTGAGCATGTATTTTGCTGAAGGCAAAACACCCTAACAACAAACTGGAACTGAAGATAGCTGCAGTAAAGGCTTGGAAGAGCATCACCAGGGAAGAAACCCAGTGTCTGATGATGTGGTTTCCAGACTACAGGCAGTCACTGATACTGTATTTGCAACCAAGTATTAAAAATGCAATATAAATTTTTGATTATATCAGTTTTGGTCAGATAACCTTGACAAAGGGGACAAATTCACCTGATTTGGAAAATCTGCAAGAAATCTGCAGTTTCATATTCATTAATTAATTTCAACTCCAATATACTGCTGTAGACAGCTAAAATAACTATAACTTTGTCAATGTCCAGGTTTATGGACCTGACTTGTTTATGGACCTGCCATGTTTTGGTATAGGGTTTTATCTTGATTTACTCTGATTTAGGCAAATCTGATTGAAGTGCACTTCTTTTGGTTATTATTGTGTATATTTGAGTACATCAGTGTAACAGCCAATAAAAGCCTGTATGTATTTGTGTAATTCTGACCATTGATCCAGTAGTCCTCCGAGATGTCTGTGCGGATGTAGTGCTGGTCTGGAGGAGGACCCAGAGAGCGACTGAACATACTGTCCTTTCCCAGGAAATCAGACACTGTTCCAGCATATAGGTAATGATCTGAGAACAGAAAGTAAACAACATGCAAAGACACATTCAGTACAGGTACATGATGACTGTTTATCCTGTCTGCATTTACCCTATTCTCATTCTCTCTCTCTCTCTCTCTCTCTCTCTCTGATATCTGACACCAGCTGAGTATCTTTCTTATACACGCATAAACAATTTACTTTCAGTCGCAGCCATCTCCAAGGCAACCCTCCCAGAAGTACTTTGGGAACGTGAGTTACTGCTACAAAGATGTAAAATAATCACTACTAAGATGGTCCTCATTCAGACAAATATAATAATCACACACAACCGTTCTGAACTCTGGGATCGACTATCAAATGTTCACATGTGTTTGTAGATGTTTTAGTTAGTAGGGTGTACATTTTTTTCTGTTTTCAGATATTCTACAAATAGATAAGAATGATTTATAGGAATATCTATTAGTGAAAAATGAGGGCTTTGGGTCATGAGCTGTTGGCTGTTTGAAAACTCATAATAGCAACAAATACAGATATTTCCTTCTGTCTTCCCTCCAAACAAACACACACACACACACACACACACACCACAACATGTTCTCTGCTTGAGCTTTTTCCTGTTTGATGAGCCTATACTGTCAAAGAGCCAGAGGTTTGTCTCTGTACTGATATTTATTAAGCGCTGCTGGAATTTGAGAAGATCGCCAAACATTCCAATGTGTTTGGACTTAAAATTATAAAATTCTTAAGGACAAAATAGCACATGGATTTTATAATAATTTTTCCTCATAATATCTGCCTTGAGATTTTATAACCCCCTACCAAATCATATTCTCAATATTCATATCATTATATCGTTTTATATAGACTGACATCCCACATCCCATCCCATGTATTCCCACCATATACCCATTCTTGTTTTTTCAGAATCTTTTGAGCAATGTTTCCACAATAAGCCAGTAAGTGATATCTAGTATATGAAGCCTCAAACACACACACACACACACACACACACACACACTTCATATTTACACATATTTCTGTTTCACTTTAATCCATTCCTCTTCTTTGGAAGCATCACCCTCTGTCCACTCCCTCTCCATTTCTGCCTGTTGTGTTATAAATCTTTATGTAGAGTGTGAGTTTTTGTATCTCCCTGCCAGCACTGACTTCCATGTTCTCTAGCGTAGTTTTAGTGCCCTCCTTACTCAGTCGAGTTTTCCTTTAAAGGCTATAGTAAACCCAGCTTTTACCATATCTGTCAAAGCGTTTGCTGTGAGTGAAAAAAGCTGATGCATCACATCAGAGAAATTGCTTCTCAGTGTGATAAAAGGTCAAACTTGCTATGAGTGAAGCAGGAGGACATTATAAACAGTCCACACTCACCGGTAAGTACTGAAGCAAAAGGTTGGCGTGGGTCGAAAGGGCATTTCATCCTGCCTGACTCCATACTGCTGCTGATCAAGTGAAGCCCACCACCCTTTACCTTACAGAACACATATCAAGCCAAAGTGGAACAGCAAGTCACACAAAAACAATTATTATTCGGTGTTTAGTTGAGAAATATGTACTGCTGCCAGTAACCTATAGCTTGACCTCTCACCTCTTTGTGGCCCCTGACCTCCAGGAAAGCACATGTAGGATGAAAGGCTCCGGTGCCACATGTGTAGACATGAGTACGGTTATAATTGTGCAAAACGCGAACAAAATTGGCACAATCAGTCTAATAGACGAAGAAAGAGGACACATGAAGAAAAAACACATTAAGTATCTATGTAAGATCTATTTGCACAATGCAGTTTAATGCGGTAAAAAACACAATGCAGAGTTTGCAGACATGTTTGCTTTACAGTCATATATTCTGGGTGTTACTTACGAGAGGGCTTTTACCAGCCAGGATACACATATCCACCCTGTCTCTGGGAGCTGGCCAGCTCAGCTGAGAAAGAAAACACACACAAACACACACAGAGAGACACACACAGAGAGAGAAATGCACTTACTGATTATTAATTTTTTAATATTGTTATTGATTGTCTAATGATTGAAGTCATTTCATTGTGTATTGTTACATGTGAATGGAATGTCCAATACAATATATTACAACAAACTGGACTTTCCAATATAGATGCATCAAGATTAAATTGTGGGCTAAATTAATTCATTCAGTCATTCCTTTACTTTTAATTTACCGAGATTCATAAGAAGGCTCACAGAATGCAATAAAATGCAAGGCTTAGTTAAACAATTAGCACACTATAAACGGTCCATCTTTAATTATTGGGTAAAGGAGGCTGTGCCAGTTGATCTTATCTGTGCACATATGTGTTATAAAAGGCTTAAGAGCTTAACATGTACTGGGCCAACCTCTAACCTTGACCCCTGAGAGCTTTCTCCACATGCAACACAAAATCCCACAAACCTCTCTGACTAAACGGAATCAGACGTGCTCATGAGACAACTTTACAAAGCCACACTTTGAAGCTGACACACTCTGACAGGACCTTTCAAACCCCTACAGTTCCTCACACGCTTGTGCACATGCACGCACCCGCACATGTTGTATGAGCTCAGACATTTATGTTGATTAATTTGGAAAAGCTATCATGCTCTGTTTCTCACACACACTGAAAGGTAAGACCACAGACCTCTGCACTCTATTAAACCTCCTGCATGTTGCTGCAAACTCACACATCCCGGCACAAGCACGAACACTAACACATTGCTTGAGTGTAAAAAGAGGGAGAAAGAGACAAGGCAGACTGCCAACTAGCTGTTAGACCGTGCAGCTGCGTCTGGTCATTTTGATAGATCAGGGTGGAGTGCATTCTTCTGACGCTTGCGTTTGAGGAAGTGCACATGAAGGCCAGTATGACAGACTGTAAAGGAGTAGTACTGTGTGTATTCTTGTTATTTGTTATAACAGCTATAAACAATTGTTGCATGACACGCCTGTGTTTTTTCTCTGTCTTGAATAAAATTAAATGCAACTTGCCACATTACTAAGAGAAGTTAAAGCACAGAATCCTTTGAGTCATGAAGACTTCACCAACAGCAGAAAACATTCAGGAAATCTTTACCTCAAAGCACTGACTATGAAGTAAACTTACACACTTCTTTTTCAATTGTTAAATTAATGTATAGTGATGTTTATACATTTTTCATTGTTAAATAAATGAATTAAATTCTATTTAAAAATGTGTTTATTGTTAGTTATTTTATATACATATCCACTATATAAGTCTGTCTAAATGTATTAATAGAATGCTATGAAAAATAAATAAACACCTTCTGAAATTCAGATTTATGAATTCACATAATATATATAATCAGTTTTTGCATGTCAGTGTAATTCAAACAAGAACTCCTAAATATGTTTGCGTGTGTGTGTGTGTTAAGAGTGCAAGTGAGAGGGGGAGCCTGTGCATGCTCACTGCTGAGCTGTGACTGTCACAGCACTATTATAGCAGAGGCATCCCATGTCGTCATGGTGACAGTGATTGGCAGGTTTAAGAGGAATGACGTCTGTGCGATTCAGAAGAACTCAATGGTTCTATAGAGGGATGCCGTGGGAATATCTAGATGTGACACAAGTGTGTTGTCTTGCTTTGGGGTAACACAGGAGATAGATGCATATATTCTGTTGCAAATGTGAGTGAATTATGCACCAACACACACACGCACAGTAGAATAGCATTACCTCATCCTTACAGATATTGACTCTCACACTTGCATCATGTTAGGAATTTATGTAGGGTTAGCACAAACATGTCAGAGGATCCCATGGCCTATTGTAATTTCCATCTTTGTGAATTTTCTTTCATCACTCGCCTTTAACAGCAAGACTCAACAATAATCATATTTTTGTTGTGTAGATTTTGCTATGGGGGGGCACGGTGGCTAGCACGTTTGCCTCACACCTCCAGGGGTGGGGGTTAGATTCCCGCCTACGCCGTGTGTGTGGAGTTTGCATGTTCTCCCGGTGTCTCAGGGGTTTCCTCCGGGTACTCCAGTTTCCTCCCCCGGTCCAAAAGACACGCATTGTAGGTTGATTGGCATCTCTAAATTGTCCGTAGTGTGTGATTGCGTGAGTGAATGAGAGTGTGTGTGTGTGTGCCCTGAAATGGGTTTGCACTCTGTCCAGGGTGTATCCTGCCTTGATGCCCAATGACGCCTGAGATAGGCACAGGCTCCCCATGACCCAAGTATAGATCAGATAAGTGGTAGACAATGAATGAATGAAAGAAATTTTGCTATCAATAGAAAAACATGAATTATTGCTGGGGCAAACTGCAATCACAAACTAGCTTTACATTGTGTTCAACTAAGATTGAAACTCTAACAATGAAAAACCAAAGAAAAAGAAAACCAAAGAATTTCTACACAGAAAAACACAAAGATCTCCTCAAACCTAAAAGTTTAGTATGTGACATTATATCTGCTAACTTGTTTCTAGTTTATGAGCATTTGAAGCTTGGACAGAGCACATAAAAACGCAAGCTGTCATAGAGGTATCTATGACTCCCTAAATTCTAAATTTCTAATGATAAATGGCTGATGCATGAGCATTTATTCACGGCAATTCTGATAATAAATGCAATCAAGTCACACATGAGAAGTCAGTAAGAAGTTGTTGATGACCCTTTTTTAGGACATTGGTATTTGTCCACACAATATCTGTTAATCTTGTAATACCAGATCCAAGTCAGTAAAAGTTCACTAAACCTGTCTGAACATGAGAGAGAAGACAGAAATCTAATTAAGAGTTCCATCCCAGCTTGCACCAGACCTTAGACAGGCAAAATCACTCAGCAAGAAAAGAAATGTGCAGGGGACATGAACCGAGGCTGAAAGTAACGCTTTCACCAAAATCTATTTAGTCCTGTCCATCACAACTTTAAACCTACACACAGGCATGCAATGGAAAAAACAGAAAGCAAAAAAATTAGCAATCAGGTGCTGAGAAACTGCATAGTTCTAATCAGACAAAACATACACGCTGACACATACCATAATATAGCATTTTAAAAGAGAGGAATTAATCACCATTGTGTGTATTGTAAAGAAGCATAACATGATTTTTGGTTAGCTATAGTGCCTTACTGAGTAGTGTTCCTCTAGCCTATGTGTCAGGCGGCTAAAAGACATTATGTTTTGTTATGGATAATTCCATGGAAAAAATTCCTCAAGTTTAGCCCTAGAACACTCATAGCTAAAGTAACTAAATACCTGGCCTGCAGGTGTGCGGGTTATTCTTGTGAGCATGTGTGTGTGTGTGTTTGAATACCTTTCTAGGGTTCTTGTTGATGTTGTCGGGGTCCAGCAGGTAGATGTGATCTTTGGCCCCTAGAAGCAATCTGCTCTTCTCTTCATCTAACAGGAATGTCTGAAACTGCATTCCTTCACCAGAGCCTACAAATGGCACCAGACTTCCTAAGTGAATGAGTTCTGCAAAAGAGACACTGCCGTTAATAATGCAGACACACAAATGTGATCGTAGTAGGCTTATATACAACATAAGCCATCATTTTTAACTGATTCATCTTCAATAACTTTTATCCTGGTCAGGGTTGTGGTGAGTCCAGAGCCTATTGCAGGAAAACTGGGTGTGAGGTGGTAATGCACACTGGATGGAATGTTTTTCTCACTTTTTTCCACACTCATCGCTGTTTGCCCAGAGAGTTTGTACAATTAGTGAAATGTGAACACAAATTACAAGCAGTAAACGGGTCCAGAGAACTGATTCCTCGCTCTCTTCTACATCAGGTGTGGAAGCTGCCCGCTCTCTCAAAGTTGCATGCTAAGTAACATGATTGGTTCAACTTGTCATGTTACTTCCTGTTTTAACTGGAGGTTTTAAATGGTGGTTATGGTTATTGATATATAAAACTAGACTTATAAGTTTGAAGCACTGTATTTACTCACCTTTGTAATTAACTCAATAAGAGCATCACAAAATCTGCACATCTTATGCCTTCATTTGATACAAGAACAGCTCTTCATTTGCAGATATTCCTGCACAGCATGCCATCCACACAAAAAGGTTGTCCTTCTTTGCTAGAAAGGACTAAAAACAGATGAGCCTACTGGCTGAACAAAGCCAAAAAAATTTCAGATTTTCAGCTCATTTGCTGAGCACCGATGAGCCTACTGACTTAAGGAATTCTTCCATGTGAAGGAATTATTTGTAGTGACTTAAGTATTCAAGCTGAAATTGAAAAGGTCTGTAGACAAATGTCTACAAATGCTTTTTGTATGCAGAAAATGCTGAAATTTCCTGCATTTTTGTGCAGTTCATTCTGCATTCCCTGGCCCACACACTACCTGACTAATACATACAATGGAAATCAATGACATCAGAGCTTAGCTTTTCACTCAATTCCAATCTGTCTGTCTATTTCTCCTAATCTCTCTTCGCATAATACACATCAGCCACTTACAGATTTAAGGTTCATGCTTCCTCTCTGTTGCTTCCTGAGGGAAAAGAGCCATTACCTCTATATACTTGTTTAATCTCGTCAGTTAGAATACAAGCCAACTACAATGGGAAGCTGTGAAGAAGAGTGGCCAAAATTTTAGTAAGTGACTGCACATGCTTTCCTTCATACACAATAGGCTGCAGATTCAAATACCCATAAAGTCTCCAAGCAAAAAACAACATGTAATTCTGTGTTTAAAGACAGATGCAGCAATGTCAAAATAATTGATGTGCTTGGACCTGTTTTGGACCTGTGAGTTTTCTTTCAGTATGCTCTGTCTGTAGCTTTATGACACCATTAAATAACTCTGCATCAAGATCTTGGCATTTCTCCTCTGGAATACACTCATTACAACACCTGCTCATTGACATTCTTACTCTCTTGCTAATTTCCACATTCCCTCCAATTCTTTGTTCTGATTTTCCTTTCTCTCACATGCACACATCCTACATGGCAATTCATTCCTTTGTCCATTTTTTTAATTCTTGGTGTGCGGTAGGTATTCAATAAGCTTTCATCCTGTTTAAACACTCAAGCCCATGTCTATGAGATGTTTTCAGATGAAAAGATGTGTACGATAGCTAATTCTGCAGTCAGATTGACGCAACCATTATCCTCCCGAGGCGTGAGGGTCTCGGATAGGTTACCCACAATCAATATTTATACAAAGAGACCCTAGCTAAAAAACATAATATACCTCCATCCTGCTAACCTTAACACAGCCCTGCCTAATCTGCTCTACAAACAGTGTCAAGTCTGATCCCTGCTGAAAGATTAGTGTAGTCCTATAGCCCACAATATCCTATCTGTGGATAAATCTCAGGAGACTCAACAGCTTATGATTAGCTCTTGTGCTCTAGTTAATCCCTCCAGTTTGTTTATGGTCATCAATGCAGTCTCTTTTGCTACAGTTGCACCTGGAACATTACATGGAATGCTACTGAGAATGTTTGTTAACTGATACCAAAGCTTACTCTTTACTCAACATTAATTTTGGATAACTATTTTTTTTTTCAGATCATTAACACCAGTACTGCTGTAATATGAACTGAATATAAACAGTTTTATAGGTTTGTTTATATACTGGACAGTTCACAAATTAATATAAAATTATGTCTGGACTGAAAATACATAAATCAGAGTATAACCTGCTTATGGTAGTGAAGTTGCTTTCGGTTTCTCCGTTCGTGGTCGCCACAGCAGACCAACTGGTGCGCACAACAACTTAGCACAGGTTTTACACCGGATGCCCTTCCTGACGCAACCCTCCCATTTTGTTTCCCGGGCTTGGGACCGGCGCTGTATCCAGTGGCTGGGCCTTACGCATGGCTTCCAAACCTGCTTATGGTATTCATCTGAAATATTAAGCTTTATACTGAAGATTTATTAAGATTTATTTTAAGCAATCCCAGATCAGACTCTTTAGTGCAGAGGAAATAACATTATTCTTCTATTCTATACATTAACTAGTCTCTGAAACTATTCAGATTTTTTATGTGACTGACAAAAGTAAAAACCTATTTACTGTAGGTTTGTGTCAGCTTTTATTTCAGTCTCCCATGGGGGAGTGTTTTTAGCACTTAGTAATTTTAGCATTAAATAGTGATGACAAGCAGAATGCTAGCACAGCGGGTCACTCAACGATCCCCGGTTTTATCCAGAGCTCAGGTTTTTTTTGTCTGTTTTGGAGTTTGACTGTGTTCTCCGTGTGTCTGTGTTGATTTTCCAGGTTCTCCTCCCACCTCCACTACAACAGTAGGTGGTTTTGTGACTCTAGAGTGCCACCAGGTGTGTGTGTGTGTGTGTGTGTGTGTGTTTGACAGGCTTACACCCAATCCAGGTTGTATGCCCGTGTCACTCTCATGGTTCCAGGCTCTTGGACCCACCATGACTCTAACCATGGTTATTCAGTCAGTGAATGGGTGAATTTAAGACTATTGCAGGTAATATGTAGTTAGTGTGTGTGTGTGTGTACACATTCATTACTAAGCTGCAGCCTGGACCACCGTGCATGTTAACATTTCTCTGTTAAAGCCCTAGCAAATATCATCACTTTAACTCCGATGCCTGGCCTACAGAAACACTGAGCCTCCACTCCACATAAACTACATTATGGGGGCTATAAAAGCTTTCACTGTTATTGATCTTCACTTGTGAAGAATTAAAGCTGGGCTCAGATGTGCAAATGTTTTTCCCAGCACATGCACACAAAGGGCCTCATGGGTGGATGGCCTTTAGGTGTGAAGTTTTGTGGAAGTAATATTTCCAGAGTTCTTATTCTCCAGAAGAGAAGCAGTCTGATTTTAAGGTGTGCAGTGACACAGAAAAAGGTTCTGATGTTTGAAAGAGTTCACTGATTCAGATGGCTTGGGGTTTATTTTTTCTTTCTTCATCTTCAGTATATAAAGATCAGACACAGAGAAAAAAAAAAACCTTTTCAAGTTCAATTAACATGAGCCTGAAATAACCCATGTCATAATTACCCATAAAATAAGCCATATCCTTATTTGTCCTAAATCATCCAAGGACTTGATCACCAGTGATGTTAAGGGTTCCATGTTTTGATAAAATAAGAAAGTTTTCAAATGACATTTCATATAATTCATAAACAGGCAGGTTGAAGAGGTGAAAAGGTCTTCTTCTTCTTCTTTCGGCTTTTCCCTTCAGGGGTCGCCACAGCGAATCATCTCTCTCCACCTATCCCTATCTTCTGCATCCTCAACCCTTGCACCCACTAGCTTCATATCCTCATTAATTCCATCCATATACCTCCTCTTTGGCCTTCCTCTTTGCCTCCTGCCTGGCAGCCCCATGTCCAACATTCTCCTACCAATATACTCACTGTCCCTCCTCTGAACATGTCCAAACCATCTTAATCTGGCCTCCCTAACTTTGTCCCCCAAACGTCCAACATGAGCTGTCCCTCTGATGTACTCATTCCTAATTCTGTCCAATCTTGTCACTCCCAAAGAGAACCTCAACATCTTCAGCTCTGCTACCTCTAGCTCTGACTCCTGTCTCTTCCTCAGTGACACTGTCTCTAAACCATACAGCATGGCCGGTCTCACCACTGTCCTGTACACCTTCCCCTTGATTCTCGCTGATATTTTCTGATCACACAGAACTCCCGACACCTTTCTCCACCCATTCCAACCTGCCTGCACTCGCTTCTTTACCTCTTTCCCACACTCTCCATTACTCTGGACTGTTGACCCCAAGTACTTAAACTCCTGTACCTTCTTCACCTCTTCACCCTGTAACCTTACTGTTCCACTTCCCTCCCTTTCATTCACACACATGTACTCAGTCTTACTACGACTGACCTTCATTCCTCTTCTCTCCAGTGCAAACCTCCACCTCTCCAGGTTTTCCTCCACCTGCTCCCTGCTCTCACTACAGATCACAATGTCATCTGCAAACATCATTGTCCAAGGAGACTCCTGTCTGACCTCCTCTGACAACTGGTCCATCACTATAGCAAACAGGAAGGGGCTCAGAGCCGATCCCTGATGCAGTCCCACCTCCACATTGAACTCCTCTGTCTGACCTACAGCACACCTCACCACTGTCCTGCTCCTCTCATACATGTCCTGCACCACTCTGACATACTTCTCCGCTACTCCTGACTTCCTCATACAGTACCACAGCTCTTCTCTTGACACCCTGTCATACGCTTTCTCCAAGTCTACAAACACACAGTGCAACTCCTTCTGACCATCCCTATACTTCTCCATCAAAATCCTCAGAGCAAAAATTGCATCTGTTGTGCTCTTTCTGGGCATGAAGCCATACTGCTGCTCACAAATTTCCACTACCTGCCTTAACCTAGCTTCCACTACTCTTTCCCATACCTTCATTGTATGGCTCATCAACTTTATCCCCCTATAGTTACTGCAACTCTGCACGTCACCCTTATTCTTAAAGATCGGCACTAACACACTTCTTCTCCATACCTCAGGCATCCTCTCACTCTCTAAAACCCTGTTGAACAAACTAGCTAAAAATTCCACTGCTGCCTCTCCCAGACACTTCCAGACCTCCACCGGAATGTCATCAGGACCAACTGCCTTCCCACTTTTCATCCTCTTCAAAGCCTTCCTGACTTCATCCTTTCTAATCTTATCTACTTTCTGTTCCACAGAGTTCACCCCTTCTACTCTTTTTTCCCTCTCATTTTCCTCATTCATCAGCTCCTCAAAGTACTCCTTCCATCTCCTCTGTACACTCTCCTCACTTGTGAGCACCCTTCCATCTCTATCCTTAATAACTCTAACTTGCTGCACATCCTTCCCATCTCGATCCCTCTGCCTAGCTAACCTGTACAAGTCCTTCTCTCCTTCTCTAGTGTCTAACCTAGTGTACAACTCGTCATATGCCTTCTGCTTGGCCTTAGACACCTCCCTCTTCACTCTGCGCTGTAACTCCTTGTATTCCTGTCTATTCTCTTCAGTCCTGTCCATGTCCCACTTCTTCTTGGCTAACCTCTTTCTCTGGATACTATCCTGAACTTCCTCATTCCACCACCAAGTCTCCTTATCTTCTTTCCTCCTTCCAGATGACACACCCAGCACCTTTCTCCCTGTCTCCCTGATCACTTCTGCTGTAGTTTCCCAGTCATCTGGCAGCACTACCTGACCACCCAGAGCCTGCCTCAACTTCTGTCTAAATTCCTCACAACATTCCTCCTTTTTCAGCTTCCACCACTTGGTTTTCTTCTCTATCTCTGACCTCTTCTTCTTACAGACCATCAAAGTCATCCTACACACCACCATCCTATGCTGTCTGGCTACACTCTCTCCCACTACCACTTTACAGTCACTAATCTCTTTCAGATTGCCTCTTCTACATAGGATGTAGTCTACCTGTGTGCTCCTACCTCCACTCTTGTAAGTCACTCTATGCTCCTCCCTCTTCTGAAAATAAGTGTTAACCACACCCATGTCCATCCTCTTAGCAAAGTCCACTACCATCTGTCCTTCAAGGTTCCTTTCCTTAACTCCAAACTTGCCCATCACCTCCTCATCACCTGTGTTCCCCTCACCAACATGTCCATTAAAATCCGCTCCTATCACCACTCTCTCACCTGTGGGAATACTCTCCATCACCTCATCTAATTCACTCCAGAATCTCTCTTTCTCCTCCAACTCACAACCTACCTGTGGGGCATAACCACTAACAACATTCAACATCACCCCTTCAATCTCTAACTTCAGACTCATCACCCTGTCTGACACTCTCTTCACCTCCAGAACATTCCTCACAAACTCCTCCTTCAGGACCACACCTACCCCATTTCTCTTACTATCCACACCATAATAAAACAGCTTGAATCCTGCTCCTATACTACGAGCCTTGCTACCCTTCCACCTGGTCTCCTGTACACACAGTATATCCACCTTCCTTCTCTCCATCACATCAGCCAGCTCTCTACCTTTCCCTGTCATAGTACCAACATTCAGAGTTCCTATTCTCAGTCCTACACTCTTACCTTTCCTCTTCTCTCTCTGTCTGCGCACTCTCCTCCCTCCTCTACTTCTTCGACCAACAGTAGCCCAATTTCCACCGGCGCCCTGTAGGTCAACGGCGCCGATGGCGGTCGTTGTTAACCCGGGCCTCGACCGATCCGGTATGAAATTCGTACTGACGATTCGCATGGTTAAATTTGGCAATGTTTTACGCCGGATGCCCTTCCTGACGCAACCCTCTCTATTTATCCGGGCTTGGGACCGGCACAGAAGTCACTGGACTGCGACCCCCATGGCTAGATTGAAGAGGTGAAAAGGTAATATGCAAATTAATACACAGTTCTTTATCCTGATGGGGAGTGGTTTCTTAGGATGATTTCACCCCATCATATGCTATGTTGTATATGGAGATTCTGAATGACATGGAGTTACACAAAATCATTAAAACACAAATTGAGGGAATAATGGTTTTCACCCCCAGTACAGTTTCAGAAATGTGTAGAATTGAGAACTATGCATTGTGAAGCTAGTATGGTTGATTATGGTGGCCCAACACTTTACCAAGACACATTATGTGTGATTTTTTTTTTCATTTTATGCCACTCATCTCTATTTAACCATACTTATTTACTAGTTAAAAGTCAAGATTTTCTATTGACTCTCGAACCTGTATGCATTTACTGAATAAGCATTCAACAAGCATTCATTTCTATAGAAAGCACTAGATCCTATTCTATTCTGTATGCATAACAACCCTGTATACTCAATGAAATACAGCCCATGCATTGTACACCTATATTTTCCTCTGTTACACATGCTATGTTATACAATGTCAAAATAAATGGCGCATTCACATCACTCATATTTTAGTTGGCCTGAGGCTGTTGATGCAAATGGCTCTACTTTGAGTAAACCTAGCTTACTGGAGCTCTCAGTCAGCAAGGATTTTGGGGGAGCTTGAACTTTCTCCCCTTGGTGGCAAAAACAAACATGCTGCACGTTTGCACAGCTCCAAAACCACACCAGAGTCTTAACATGGGACATAATGAAAGGAAGGGCAGAAAAAAAAGAAATAAACATGAAGAAGTCTTTAATCATTTCTTTGGAATCACACAGAAAATGTAATTAAGAGATTTACTGGTTTATATATCCATGATTACACATAATGTGATGCTTGGCTTAAATAACCCAAAATGTATAAAATATTTAAAAATGGACCAGTGCACAAAACTCACAGAGTCCTACAGTGCTCTCTTAAATTGAACTATCCATGGGTAAAATTTGGCGTTTAAATGAACCATGTCCATTTCGTTTTGTTTCTTTTACGCCTCATATAGACTTCAGTAGCAACACAGGTTTTTCTATGCCCTAATAGCTCCCATTATCCACACTGGATGGTGTGCAAGTCCGTGTGCTGTCAAAGAAGTGTGCTAGACCTCCCCTTATGATAAAGAGTACAGAATTACCTGTTAAAAGCTTCATCTAAATTTAAAGCAGTTACTGTTGTTGAGAGACGTATTCAGAAATTACATAATAATAGATCTCAAACATTCAGACAAAATGTAGAATTTGAAGACGATTTTGGAAAGCACATAAGTAAGAGGCTACGTGATTGTTAGGATATATTCGTGGAAACAGCCAGGTGTAATGAGAGACTTTCATTTCTTGAAAAGCAAACCCTTTAACCACATCAACCTATGCCTCTTTTTAATGCCACCACACCCAAAAGGCCTAAATGAATAAAACCAGAGAGTCATGTGTTTGTCATTGTACACTTTGTCTATTTTTATTATAAAAACAAATAAAACTATTTTCATTATATAAATGAAATAAATTGGTGTGCGCGCGTGTGTTCATTTGTGTGTGTAGTAAGTTAGGTCTACACTTCACACTACCATAAATCAAGTACAAAAGATATTATTTATATGCAAGTAAATAATGAACAATAATCAGACAAACAACTTCTTTCTGAATGACTAATGGATTTTTAAACCCAATAAATACAAATCTACCATGTAGGTCGATGCTCCTCTGTCCAGCCATGGTTGCAAGGATCCCAACATTACCTTAGGATGATTAGTTAATTATGCTGTGTCTCTGAAATATCACCCAGTAGGTGTAGGTGCCTACCTTTATAGCCGAGTGTGACCCTGGGGACACTTTCCTTTGTGCAATTTACATCACGCAGACAGAACAGCGACAGCATCCCCATCACTCCCATCCAGACTGATGAGAGACCAGCCATTCTGGCGACTTCAGTGTGTACTCTCAGTGGTGTCTGATCTCCTATTGCTGGTTCAGGGTCGCTGTCTTCACAGTGGGAGACAAACAGTCCTGTAATGTAGAGAGCAGAGACTCTTGTTAACGTGTTAGGGATTGAGCATCTCCATGGGAGGTGCATGTGTTTGAGTATGTGTGTATGTGTGTGTGTGTGTGTGTGTGTGTGTGTGTGTGTGCGTGCAACCTTGCATAAGCCTATGAATGCTTGGCTTTTTTTTAACCATGGTCTCCTTTAGGCATCTCTGTCCATTTGAACACTTCTATATCTGCTGCTGACCTATTCAGGTCCTTCCTTTTGTCCTCGAACACACACACTCTTTCGTTCCCTCCCGCTTTCTGCGTCTGTTTGTCACTAAACAAAAGATCAGCTTGTGGAAGACCGCCACTTCCAGCCTCTTTTTAAATGCCTGTCTTTCTCTCTCACATTCATGGTTCTCTGTTCCTTTTTTATGCTTCTCCACTCCTTTTACAACATAAATAGTATGCGGTGCTGTGAGTCAGTGATGACTGAATTCTCAGTTCATTAGGCATTAAAGTGGTGTGAAATTGTGGGAAAAAAGGAATACTACACAATGGAGATTTATTCCTTACTAGAATCATTACCCACAACTATTCTGGAACTTCCCTCTGAGATTTCCTCTACTACCAGAAACTGGAAACTGCATTCCTTTAAACAAATAAATGAAAATGTTTGAGCAAACACACAAGACACTCCTGCTTGTTGTATGTATTCAACGTTTACATTGTCATATATAAAGAGAAGGTTTGTATGGAGCACAGGTCCAATTTGCAAGAAGAGATGAATCATGCTGTTCATTCCAAGGCAACCATTAGGGCTGTAATATCTCACTGACATAATTACTTAATCAATAACAAAATAAAAGTCTCATTATTGAGTAGTTGGGCTGTGTTATGAAGCATGCTTACACATTACACCACTTTACTTAGTTTAAAATGCTTTAGATGGAAATGGTAACAAAAACAACCTAGGTTGAATGCTGTGTCAGTTTTCTAGCTGTATTCCTAGATATATTTAGCAAATTGCCCTTCACCATCAGAAGATATTATCTCATGCTACTTTGGCCAAAAAGTTGGTAGATTGTAATAAAGCTCAACTGGTTAAAAATTTAGCTTAATAAGTATAAGGAACCAGTAAAACAATGTACGGTCCTTTGTCACATTTACTGTCACAGCTGTGGTTAACGTAAGCACTCGGTCATCTTCTCA
This sequence comes from Hemibagrus guttatus, assembly GCA_033459395.1. Taxonomy (NCBI): domain Eukaryota; kingdom Metazoa; phylum Chordata; class Actinopteri; order Siluriformes; family Bagridae; genus Hemibagrus; species Hemibagrus guttatus. The sequence continues at coordinate 8,824,935 of JAUCMX010000004.1, forward strand.
GGTTGTGATAGATTATCTAATATATGTCAGTATTGTTGTTTCCAGTAAGTGGCCTATAATTGAATTTAAACCTAAACCTAGTTAAAGGTGCATTAAGTATAATTAGTCTGTAACCATTAGATGGGTTCAACATTTTAATGTTTGGGGGTTTTTTTTATTGTTTTGTTTCTTAAACCTTAAGATCATTCCCAATATATTCCAGACCAGAAAATTTATTTTCCAAACAAGTTTTCACAGCAGCTTAATACACACTTCTGCTAAGGCCACGAGTGAAAGTAAGAAATTTAAAAAGACTATTGCTCCTTTAAGAATTCTGTAGTAGTATTATCTAACTGAAATGCTGGAAATACATACTATTTTGTAAGTGACTGTATTGTTAGAATCATTCAACTTCTTTATTAATCAGAAAAAAATCATTAGTAGCTGTATCATTATCATAGTTACTGTACACACATTCTATCCACATTCCTAGCTGCAACCTCCTATCCAAGCACAGGTCTGTTTACTTAAGGAAATGTTGCTGTCCTCTTTTGAGCATGGTAGAGGAGATAATGCCATAGGTGATGGATCACATGGGAGCAGAAACACACAGCAGCACACAGAAGGTATGAGGAGTGAGCAGGGAGTGGCACCGAGGTTATCCAGTCGAGTCATGCTGGGCACACACAAAATCTCCAATACAAATGATGTGGCAGAAAAATCTGGGGTTGTTGTGATTACTGTTTGCTAGGTTCTCCTGCCAGAATTCATCTTACTTCTGAAGAAAATGTTTATTTCTTTATTCTTTTCTCTTTTTCTATCCCATCTCATCCTCTTTCTTCATTACTCTTCTTTATTATATTTTGTTCTTCTTGACAACACAGTGCATTACTGCTCCAATCAGCAAGGAAGTCACACAGGTTAGATTTTGAAATGACATGCTGAAAAACAAAATCTGTCTTCATTAGGACAAGTGAAACTTGTATTAGTATTCACATAAAGACATGGACTTTCTGAGACGGACTTTGATCTTCCAAGACTGTCTCTTCCAGAAACTATACAGCTGCTTTATGTAGAAATAATCTAAGCTGCCCTCTACTTCAACACAAGAACAACCATTCTGTTGTCTATAAAAGTGGATGTTTACTTTTATTTCTAGTAAACCTCTTTCTGCACTAATAAAGAAAGATCTCTCCTTGTTTCTTTCCCCCTTTTTGTCTTTCCATTGCAGAGTGTCCTACAACTGTCTTCTGGAGGAAAATGTCTAAATAAAAAACTGATTGCTAATCAAGACATCATGTGAAAAACTCTCTACAATATGCTGTACTGTGAGAATGGTGCAATTCTGTCCTGAAAAGATTAGTCACTTAAAGTATTTATTGAATAAAATTAAGTAGATGAACAAACTCACTAGAAACATCCCATGTTAATGTCTAATAGCATGTCTGTAAGCAAAGGACACATGGTTCAGTCTGATGTGTGTGCACAGATTTTAGAACTTTTATTATTTGTTATTAGGAAAGCTCCTGGTGGAAAGCTAGTTCCTTTACACAAAAACCACTAATCAACCCAATATACATCATACAGGCAGCACAGCTAGAAATAGTAGGTGTATTTTTGTGCATAGTTATTAAAAAACAAGTACATAAACCTAAATGTGACTTACACTGATCAAATATACTTTATACCTGCACTTATATACTGTTTAGCCAAAAGTATCTAGACACTGATTCTTGAACAATTTCCAGTGCATCCCAAGTGAGCTCTATTTCAATATTGGGAAACCATGCTTTCATGGGCAGCACTTTGTGAACAGCTAGTCCCATTAACAACATGTGTACTGGGTGATACAAAAATTACCCAAAAGTACAGGTGTGAACAGGGTCAAATGTGTCTTGTGAGTGATCACTCAAACCACATTTGGTGGTTGTCTGGGATGAATTTGATTGCATAACTTTAGTAGTGTGAACCTGAATGCAATTAGATGTGCCCCAATGAGCAAAAAACAAAGGACCATATGATCGATGGGGTCATTGCCTAGCCATAAAATATATAAATGTTGTGAGATATCACTCTGAACAGTAAAGCTCTCAGCCACTCGGCTAATGGATAAAGACAATTGTGAAACAGAAGAGGCAAAACTGAACTTCATTTCCTCTCTCGTTTATTTATACATTTTATTAACAAAGCACACAACTAAACTGTTTGACGCAGCGAGTTCCTTCAAGGGATTCTTTAGATACCCAAAGAGCCTTTAGCGGCTTTATAAAAGTGGTCAACTTGGTTGTAGGGTTTCATATAGATCCTCTCAACAGAGGAATGGACAAGCTGAGAACCCTTATGGTTAGATGCTCTAGGAAGGTTCTAGAATATTATACGATTACTATGTCTAAATCTCTAAACACTATTATTATTATTATTATTATTATTATTATTATTATTATTAGTAGTAGTAGTAGTAGTAGTAGTAGTAGTATTAAGGGAATATGAACATTTGACTCATATTTGAACCCACAGAAGTGTTGTAATGATTCACTGTCTCAACACATTGAGAGATCACAAAAGGCACAATAATCACTTCTCAAATTGCATACTGTCAAAATCGTTAAGACACACCTGTAACTGTAAGCATACAATATCTGTAGGGATAGTGATTGAAGATATCTCTTCATGGACCAATGCACTATCACTAATATAGTAAAGCCATTCAGATGAAAAGCAGAAAGTGGAAAAGTATCAGATATCGCTAAAACGTGGTGGATGAAGTGAACGCTTTCTGCTTTTCTAGCAGACACTTTACACTTCTTCCGTATTTTCTTTAGTCAAATCCATGTTTAATGGCATGTTTTTAATCCCCCTCTTATCTCCGCAGAAGAAAAACGTTCAGTTCCCATTCCTGTAGTCAGCTGGGAGAGATCCATGTAGGTATCTTATGTCAGAGAGAGTGAGGAGCAAAGAAATTCCTTTAAGCCAAAAACTCCTAAAGATCTCTGAGTGACAGACCTTTGGAATTATGGGTAACTTTAGACATCCTGAGAGGAACTCCGATAGCTATAATTAAGGAGTGACAAAGTGAACCTGCTTTAAAGTGCTCAGATAATGTCTCTAGTTTTGAGTGAAAACTCCACTGTTTCCCATGTGCGGCTTTAGAAGGATCAGACGGTGAGGAGTTCACTCGCTTACATACTTAAAGAATAAAGCTGCTTTACTTTGTTTGCTGCTTGTTGGCATGTTTGACAGTACTGACTTAGTCACAAAGAGAGCCAGAAAGCATGAAGCAACACACACATACACAAACAGGAATACACAATTGTATACAAGCAATCAAATAAGAAAGCGCTTTCTTTGTCCTTCTGTTTCCACATACTTCCCTCACTATGTAGCTTACGGCTGTATGTAGATAACGGCTATTAGCTAGAGTAGACAAGCAAAGCATTTTCATTAAGCTTATGCATCTCCTTCAATGCTGTAATTGTTCAGAAAGGAGTATTGTTTATGTTCTATGGGTCATGTTAAAAATCAATGTTAAAAAACAATTGACTTTATGGCATTATCTATCTGTCTTTCACACATGTTCGCCTATTGGAATCTTCTTAAGAAGCAAAAACAGGTCACTTCAATACTCCAGGCCCAACTTTATTTATTATCTGTGACTGGTTTTTGGTATGACTTACTTGACCCCAAACTGCCAAAAAAACCTTTTATAGATTCAGTGCTCAAGAGATGCAACCCTTCATCCTGAACTTTAAAAAAGCACAGATATTCACATTGTGATTTATACAGTGTGAGTGTAAGCCTGTCATATATCTCCACTACTAATGCAAGGTGCCATCACTCACCTTTAAACATGTGTTGAGCACAACGAAGATGCTAGACATACAATATATTGCCAGAAGTTTTGGGACACCCCTCCAAGTCATTGAATTCAAGTGTTGTGTTTCAGGGTTTGTGCTTGGCCCCTTAGTTCCAGTGAAAAGAACTTGTAATGCTTCAGCATACTAAGACATTTTGTGCAATTTCATGCTCCCAACTTTGTGGGGACAGTTTGAGGATGTTCCAACATGACTGCACACCAGTGCACAAAGCAAGGTCCATAAACACATGGATGAGTGAGTTTGGTGTGGAGGAACATGACTGGCCTGCACAGAGTCCTGACCCCAACCTGATAGAACACCTTTGGGATGAATTAGAGCGGAGACTGTGAGCCATTCCAAAACTAGGACATTTGTCTTTAAATGCAGATGAATGTAATATGGAGTTGTCCCGCCCATTACAACAATAACATTGGGAAGGCTTTCCACAAGGTTTAGGAGTGTGTTTATGGGAATGTTTGACCATTCCACTAGAAGCACATTTATGAGGTTAGGCACTGATGCTGGATGAGAAGACCTGGCTCGCAGTCTCCAGTTCATCCCAAAGGTGATCGATCAGGTTGAGGTCAGGACTCTGTGAAGTTCCTCCACACCAAACTCACTCATCCATGTCTTTATGGACCTTGCTTTGTGCACTAGTGTGCAGTCATGTTGGAACAGGAAGGGGTCATCCCCAAACTGTTCCCACAAAGTTGGGAGCATGAAATTGTACAAAATGTCTTAGTATGCTGAAGCATTACAAGTTCCTTTCAATGGAACTAAACTGAATTCAATGATTTGGAGGGGTGTCCCAAAACTTTTGCCAATATAGTGTATGTGCAATGTTAACTCCTGGAGTAGCTATTTTCTTTGTTTAGAATGGCACACTGACCACAACAATGATTAGTGATACAATACCTTCATAAAAGCCTAGGTATTAGCTGATACTTAATGCTCTTGTATTAAAAGTAAACATCTTCACAAACTCTGGCCAAGTTTGGCAAAACATCAGAGGTACAAAGTTGTCTTCCAACACAAATCGAACACTCCTAACCACCTACTGAAGAAGAAGCATCAGATCACACAGCACCAAGGCCGATAAAACCTCAGTGAGATCAGATTTAATTATCCGTGTGTGACTTTTATTAAAAATTCCACATCACTATGGATGCAAAAGGCCATAATGAAAGAAAAAAAAAAAGAATGAAATGAAAACAAAAACTTTTTAAAATGTGTACATTTCCTGAGAATCAAACAGTGGTCAGTGCTCAAAGGTCAGTAAAATGCTGTTAAGGAAACCACAGGAGAATATTGGTGGAAATGTGCTACATCCATCTTGAAACTTCTGAACCGTCATTACACTTTTTTTTTCATTTTTGGCTCTCAGTTGATATAGTGGAACATAATAGAGGGGAAATGAGAGAGACAGTGTGAAGGAGTGGGAGAGACAGCATGCAGACAGAAAGATTAGTAGCACCTCAGTGTTATGAGCTTTTACCACCCAAACACTGTAGTGCTACACACACAAATGTATGCACACCACACATAGCATTCATCACACTAGCTCTAAATGGACGGTTCCTGGAAGCTTTCTTCTGTTTAGGCCAGCTATCATGTTGCATCATTAAACTACATTTACTTTCAAGTGATACAGAGTACAATGTAAGCCAAGCAGCTGAGGGCAAAGGCACAATCTCATGGTCACTACTGGGAACTAACAAGCTGAGTGGAAATTGAGTTAATGTCTTAGTGTTTCAATATCATTAATCAGATTGAAGGCTAGCACAAAACTTCACTGTCTATTTACTCCTTAGTTCACTTCAAGCACATGCCCTGGATGTCTGCCAGAAACACCCTCTCTTCTCAGTCAGTCTCTCTCTCTCTCTCTCTCTCTCTCTCTCTGTGTGGATGACTGACCACAGCTCATGACTGGAGCTTTCTCTCCAACTGCCCCTGTAAAACACCAGGGTGCATGAAGGAGACTTTCCACAAAGTGCCTAAGCAGCACAGGGAGTTATTATCTGGAGGAATATATGTCTTGGAAAAGAGAGACTGCTCTTAGTTTTAAATCCAGGTCAGCGGTGTTTCCCCACTTCAGTATCCAGAGAGTCTGCAGTGAACTGGCATGCTTCAGCTCCGCTCTTGGCACAGAGGTGCGAGTCGAGAA
>JAUCMX010000004.1:8835931-9028431 GCA_033459395.1 Hemibagrus guttatus
ATATTGATCTACTATCAATCCTGTTGGCTAGAATATTGATCTACTATCAATCCTGTTGGCGAGAATATTGATCTACTATCAATCCTGTTGGCTAGAATATTGATCTACTATCAATCCTGTTGGCTAGAATATTGATCTACTATCAATCCTGTTGGCAGAATATTGATCTACTATCAATCCTGTTGGCTAGAATATTGATCTACTATCAATCCTGTTGGCAGAATATTGATCTACTATCAATCCTGTTGGCGAGAATATTGATCTACTATCAATCCTGTTGGCTAGAATATTGATCTACTATCAATCCTGTTGGCAGAATATTGATCTACTATCAATCCTGTTGGCAGAATATTGATCTACTATCAATCCTGTTGGCAGAATATTGATCTACTATCAATCCTGTTGGCAGAATATTGATCTACTATCAATCCTGTTGGCAGAATATTGATCTACTATCAATCCTGTTGGCGAGAATATTGATCTACTATCAATCCTGTTGGCTAGAATATTGATCTACTATCAATCCTGTTGGCTAGAATATTGATCTACTATCAATCCTGTTGGCTAGAATATTGATCTACTATCAATCCTGTTGGCTAGAATATTGATCTACTATCAATCCTGTTGGCAGAATATTGATCTACTATCAATCCTGTTGGCGAGAATATTGATCTACTATCAATCCTGTTGGCAGAATATTGATCTACTATCAATCCTGTTGGCTAGAATATTGATCTACTATCAATCCTGTTGGCAGAATATTGATCTACTATCAATCCTGTTGGCAGAATATTGATCTACTATCAATCCTGTTGGCTAGAATATTGATCTACTATCAATCCTGTTGGCTAGAATATTGATCTACTATCAATCCTGTTGGCGAGAATATTGATCTACTATCAATCCTGTTGGCAGAATATTGATCTACTATCAATCCTGTTGGCAGAATATTGATCTACTATCAATCCTGTTGGCTAGAATATTGATCTACTATCAATCCTGTTGGCAGAATATTGATCTACTATCAATCCTGTTGGCTAGAATATTGATCTACTATCAATCCTGTTGGCAGAATATTGATCTACTATCAATCCTGTTGGCAGAATATTGATCTACTATCAATCCTGTTGGCGAGAATATTGATCTACTATCAATCCTGTTGGCAGAATATTGATCTACTTTTTTTTTAAAAAAAAACCTGTTGGCGAGAATATTGATCTACTATCAATCCTGTTGGCTAGAATATTGATCTACTATCAATCCTGTTGGCTAGAATATTGATCTACTATCAATCCTGTTGGCTAGAATATTGATCTACTATCAATCCTGTTGGCGAGAATATTGATCTACTATCAATCCTGTTGGCGAGAATATTGATCTACTATCAATCCTGTTGGCGAGAATATTGATCTACTATCAATCCTGTTGGCTAGAATATTGATCTACTATCAATCCTGTTGGCGAGAATATTGATCTACTATCAATCCTGTTGGCGAGAATATTGATCTACTATCAATCCTGTTGGCGAGAATATTGATCTACTATCAATCCTGTTGGCGAGAATATTGATCTACTATCAATCCTGTTGGCTGAGAATATTGATCTACTATCAATCCTGTTGGCTAGAATATTGATCTACTATCAATCCTGTTGGCGAGAATATTGATCTACTATCAATCCTGTTGGCGTAGAATATTGATCTACTATCAATCCTGTTGGCGAGAATATTGATCTACTATCAATCCTGTTGGCGAGAATATTGATCTACTATCAATCCTGTTGGCGAGAATATCGATCTACTATCAATCCTGTTGGCGAGAATATTGATCTACTATCAATCCTGTTGGCTAGAATATTGATCTACTATCAATCCTGTTGGCGAGAATATTGATCTACTATCAATCCTGTTGGCGAGAATATTGATCTACTATCAATCCTGTTGGCGAGAATATTGATCTACTATCAATCCTGTTGGCTAGAATATTAAGCCACACATAACTGTATAAACTGTGTGCTAAAAAAGTGATAAATGTTCAAACCCAGAGTTTACGTGCAGTAGGATTAATGTCCAAAAACATGCAAGTAGTTAGACTGTCTATCTAAGCTGCTGAATGAGTGTGTGATAGAGAGAGAGAGAGAGTGTGTGTGTGTGTGTGTGTGTGTGTGTGTGTGTGTGTGTGTGCATGGTGCCATACTGAGATTGATCCCCGATCCACCGTGAAGAGGAGCAGAACTCAATGTGGTCTCCTGCTGTTGTAGCCCATTCATGTCATAGCTATGCATTCTGAGATGTTTTTCTGCTCACCATGGCTGCAAATTGGTAAAAAGTGGTAAATTTGAGTTGCGTAGCATTCCTGTGAGCTCAAATCAGCCTGGCAATTCTCGTGTAACCTCTCTCATCTGTAAGGTATTTCTGACAACATAACTGGCGCTCACTGGATGTTTTAGATTTTGCACCTTTTTGTACAAAAAAGCAGTTTCTGAAATAATTAAACAAACCTGTCTCAGGCTTGATCAATGAAGTAATGGTCGGAATCACTAAGATCATATTTTCCCCCTTTCTGAACTTTAACTGAATTTCTTGACACATTGATAATAGCTTAAATGAGCAAGTGCGCATGTGTTCCTATTAAAGTGACCCGTATATGTATATGCTACAATGGTAAACAGAACATGGACATGTGGACATGTGTTCTAGTGCTATGTAAGGAGTATGTATGTACATGATTGTATACAAAACTCAAATATAATATTAACTAAAATAAACTTTAATTTATGAAACCAACTGAGACAGACCAAGATCCTCTTACAGAGGACCAATAACAATGTCTTTTTATGGGCCAATTTTAGTCATGCCTAATATGGTATGTATGTTAGGTCCAAAACCACATGTGATCATAGCCAAGCAAGGACCACACCACTATAGAGTTTGGACATAATGGCATTCATTTACAGACTTGAAATTATACAAGTCAATTATTTGCAAGCATTTTAAACAAAACAGAAACAAAACAAATACAGCAAAAATAAGATAGATGTCACCCGTGGTTGTGGTAGTCATTAATGAGTGTGAGGATGATGAGTAAAAGTTTAAACCTACCCAATAAAATCCCTAGTGTTGAATTAACTCTGCCAATGTTGACTTCAGTAAAGACCATAAGAGTTACTTCAACACTGGGGATTGTACTGTGTATACACAAAGCTCTAATAAATGTCCTTTCAGTCATTTGGCACTGTGATGTCATTAGATCTGCACAATGAGTTATACTGACCTTTATGAAGGATGGCACAGACATAAAATTCCCCAGAGCTCTTATAAATGCAACAATTCAGCCATTGTTTGAGAGCTGTGCCATGGGCATAGTGCAGTCAAATCAAGTGTTGGTGTACAAGAGAGATATTCTGCTTTATGAGCTGAAGATTGTAATGTGGGAGTTCGTTAGACAGGTCAAGAATGAAAGTTCAATTTAAAAAAAAAGTCTCATAACAGAAAATGACTCAATGGAGAAGTGGAGAATTCCTATGTAGGAACTACTAAAAAAAGTTACTTCCAAATAAACCTTATGACCAAAAGGAACAGCCCGGAAACTATGATTAAGGCACATGATTATATGTTTGGGTGTGTGTGCGTGTGTGTGTGTGTGTGTGTGTGGAATGAAACACTGCACTTTAACCTACATTTCACATGAATTTTACTCTAAGATACAATTTCCTTCCTATACTGGCATGAAAAGGAAATGTTCCTGGAGTAATATAACTGGTTTTGTATGCTACAGCTCTGCTGAAATGAGCTAAATGGAACAATATGCCTTTAAAAACACAAATCTACAGACAGAGATCTCTAAGCTGGTAGAAAATTTAATTTGATTTTATGTATAATGCTTTTCTTGTTTAAACACAGCTTGATGCTTGTTGAAACATGCAAGTCTAATCATGGCATGGTCATTACAGATGTTCTAGATGGCTCTCAAAAACATGGCTCTCTGTGTCTGACAGAAAACCGGTGCAAAGGGCGTAGCACAGTGAAGAGCACTCACTCTGAGCCAGCAGGGTGTGTTCAGAGTCGAATGAACCGCGTGTGTGTGTGTGTATGTGTGTGTGTGAGTCTGAGAGATGACCTGGCTTGGGTGTTGGTAGTGTGAAGTGACTAGACATTTTCTTCACACTGAGCAAAGGTGGGGACTTTCTATGTGGACAAATTGTGCACTAGGCACTAATATTTCATAGTTTATTATGTAAAACTTCAAGTCAAAACCAGATGGAGTTTTTTTGTTTAGATTTTGTTTCTTAAATCAATTTGTTTCTTTCTTTCATATGCAGACTCTTGAGGCATGCACATGCACATAGCATAGTATTGTTTGGAATTTTTGGCAGAAATATTAATGCTTTGAGGCCAGTCACCTATCACTGTCGGTTTTGCAATAGTCTGAAGTGAGATAGATTTATTTTTCAGATGTGAAGCACCTCAAGGACATAGCTAGTAAATCTCTCACTCATGAGCAGGTGGAAGATTCTCTAGAAATCATGACAGGAGCTATTACTCAAACAGCTTTGGTGTGTGTCATTGGTGAAAGGAAGGAAACCACACCTGCTGGATATGATTAATGCACATACTATATGTTTCCAAATGCAGGCTACACTGAAATCTGTATTTTAACTGACATCTGAAACACTGAGTAGCTGTCAGACTAAACACAAAAAAAGCCAATTTACTTGTTCACTCATTTACTTATCAAGGTAATGAGTAATTCCTTTTCACACTGACTTTATCTAGGAGAGCATTAAACCCTGTAAATTCACAATGTTTAGTAGAAGCTTGGCAGCAGAAAATTAAAGCGGAAACCATGGACTCTCCATGTCAAAAAAAACCCAAATCTCCACTATCACCAGACTTTTGCCCCATTTCTTACTTACAGTTGCAAATTTGTTGATTTCATGTTCTGTAACAATTGCCTATTGTGTTAAATATATCTAATTTCTGCTACAACCTATAGGTAATAGCCAGGATAGTGTTTAAAGGGCATAATTGCAGGCTAGCTAAATATGTACCTAGAAACATGTTTGAAATAACATGAGCTAGCAAGCTAATGAAACTAAACCCAAGCAGAATTTGACTAAGATAGCTAGATAGCTAATGATTCCTTATAATGGTTGTATAAAGTTGTTAATGGAGCTAATGTTCACTTCAGTGTCATACACTTGGTATGTTAGCATAGTTGTTCAGTCCTCAGATATTGAAAATGTTCTGATTAGTTGTGTCAGTTGTAAACATACATACTGCCTGAAGAATTTTAAAGAAAAATAAATATTAAGTAGTTTAGCACCAGTTGAAATACTTGAGTACTTTATTTAATAATTTCACTAAAATACTACTAGAGTAGCAGGCTATGAACATTTAGACAAAAATATTTTTTCATGGAAATTGAACATATCTGCTGATTATTTCAGTGTTCATTAAGATGTGGCTTTTGTCTGCCAGACTGTACAGCCATGTTGAGTGTTTTCGTCTGCAGCCGCTTGCCCTTTGGGAGAAATCTGTGAGTAATTTTTGAGTTATCTAAAGGAGATCTTTCACTGAGTGCCTTTAGCCAAAAACACAACACCAAGGGACTACTTACACCCCTACTTCTCTTACAGAACAACATATTATCACTAAGAGAGGGGCTGATTAGACAATCATACTATTAGAGCACCATAAGAGCCAGGGCTTTTTCTAAGCACTGCCAAATTGCAGCATGCTGCATTATCATTACTAATAATTAGGATAAAATCAATGATAAGGTTGTACCCACTCAGCTTGCTTTTTGGGGTTTATGGTTATATGAGGCTTGATGGTCCTCGAGGAGTTTGGATGAAGCAATATGCCACCCAGAAACAGTCACACAAACACTGGAAACATTTACTCACTGATAAAAAACATTCAGTATTATGTTAGAACAAAAGAATCCAGAGCTAGCAGGCTGAAGAACTGCAGGCCATCTGAATGAACTGTAATCCAGTCATTAGTCCTTCTAGCACTCTTACACTCATAACTCCACTACCTCCCACACACTGGTCACCTCAATGACAGCTCACAGACACTCATGGACAATCTCTTCACATGTTTCTGTCACTTTTGGGCATGTGGCATTCCAATTCCAAGGGCACTATTACCATCTTTTCTCCAGACTTGTCTCCATTAAATATATTGTTATATTGAACACATTTATTACACACTACACATACTACTACATCTAATTTAATTGTACATTTTAAAACCTTTCAAATGCTAATTTGTTCCTCAGCTTCATCTGCTGAGGACTGTTTATACAATACAACTACAAACAGCTACTCATTATTGAGCTACCTTTACACTTTTATTCACATACTTTACCTGCATACTTATGAGGCATGCATACCCTATGTTTTGATTGGTTGGTTGGTTGGTTGGTTGTTTTTTATTTTGTTATGTGCATTTCTAGATGGCCTGAGCCTCACAACAAGTATTTCAATTGTCACTAACATTTTTTTAACATGACAAATAAACTTAAAACATGAACACTTATGATATTATAAACAAAAAGAATATTTCAACATATGAGTCACCTTCTAACTGTCCAAACAGATTGCAAGGATTCATTTTAATTTTAGATCAGCATGAAGTGCATCTGAGCAATATTTCAAGCTATCCAAACAACCATTGACCTTAGAAGAGTCTCAGGCCCTCTACTTTTGTGATCATGGGGTAATAAATTAATGAATGAAGCATGACATTGCAATGTTACAAATTCTTAATATTTTTATGTTGTCTAAACATGTTAACTCCCTCTTCTCCCAGCATCAGCCAAAGCACCACACAGAATAAGTAATCCAAAGCTAGATGACCAGACAAAATGGATACTCCAAAGCTAGATGACCAGACAGAATAGATAATCTTCACTCTGACCTCTCGGGAGGTAGGATGGAATATTTTGGTCTGGTTGGCTTTGTGTTGGAGGGGACTCCACTCGCTCATTCATGCACTGGGCAATTTAGCATGTCTCTCTACAAACAGGAATTTTGTAGTAGTTCTAAAATAAGCTTTTATAACACAGACTTGCCATTGTTTTAGAGTCTCAAAAGAGAGAGTAATTTAAATGCCAATGTTCATGCCAACTTGGTTCAATATACTACTACCAGCAAATTTGGAGTTTCACACCATTATGTTATTGTACAGGTCCATTCATTTCGTTTTATCCCCCAATTTCTCCCAGTTTGGTCGCCTGCCAATTAGCACCAACCAGCCAGCTCTTTACTCTCAGGTTGTATAGGGGCAAAACACCTGACCATCACACCCATACTGTATGTGGGCCTTTCCCAAACAGTATCCACAACACTGGAAGCAAACAATTGTACATGATGTTATTATATGTTATAATTATGTTAAGTTGCCTTTATATACATTACTGCACAGTGAAATTCTTTTCTTTGCATATCCCATCCTTGGGGGTTGGGGTTAGAGGGTCAGCCATGATACAGCACCCCTGGAGCAGGGTGGGTTGGGGGCCTTGCTCAAGGGCCCAATATTGGCAGCTTGGCAGTGCTGGGGCTTGAACCCCTGATCTTCCAGGCAAGGATCCAGAGCCTTAACCACTTGAGCTACCGCCGCTCCAAGTCCAGGTCCATTTTGTACAAGAAACAGAAAAACCTGGAATGAACCAAAAAAATAACAATACACTGGTGTTATACTGGTAATTTCGACTTCTGCAAGCATGAAAATAGAAACTTAAAACTTATTCATGTTTTTACAAAGTAGAAATTTTATAATGGCTATAATAAATACATTGTGGAACTGCTGTTAGAGATAATCATTAAAAGACATTCATAGCTTAAAAGGCATCAGAACAAATAGCGTTTCATTTTATTTTTTTGTCTATAATATGCTAACAATGTGGATAAGTTACTCTAGAAGAATGTGTCTACAAAGCATATGTGTTTTATAACTTGTCGTTCTTGGAATGTGTTTAGGGAAGATTACGGTGTGTGTGCCAATGTGGGTGTGTGTGACCGGAGTAGAGGGTCATCTCACAGTATGAATAGGAGACATAACAAATTGTCGTAATGTCAGTAATGATGTAGTAGTAGTGATATCCCTCCTCTGTCTCTGTCTCTCACCCTCTCTGTCTATCTTTCACATAGTCTTTGATGTCTTGGCTGAAAATCCTGAAAAAAATTTTTTAATGATAAATATGATGCCCACATCAATATTTTTCAACAATGTCAGAATAGCTTAGCATTTTGATCAAAGTATCAAATCTCTGGTTTTCCCCTTGGCTGTATTCTTTTATCCAAAACAAGTCATGTTTGGATAGCGTGTATCCAGCACCAAGCCTTTAACAATCCACTGTTTGCATTCTGGGATACTTTCGGGTCATTCTTCAGTCTGTACAATCTGAAACCATGAGTAAATTACCAACAAATAAACAGTCTACATAGTCTTATTCTACCGTAAATAAACACACCAGGAAAGAACCATTAAGCTGCAATTGCACTGAACACACAAAACCAGGGAAAATAAAGATTTGCAACATTTTATCCTTTATTTACAACAACAGTTTGTTGACCGTTGGCAAGCGTCTGGGCATAGGATTATTTGTTTGTTTCTGCCAAGTCTTTACAGCTGGACTCTTTAGTGTTGTTGAAGCGCTTGTGAACCTGAGCGACTGGGATTAAAAACATACGAGCTCAAGCATGTATGCACAGGCAGACACACACACACACACACACACACACACACACACACACACACACACACACACACACACACACACACACAGTGTTAAAGAGACTGGAGTGTGTGTGTGTGTGTGTGTGTGTGTGTGTGTGTGTGTGTGTGTGTGTGTGTGTGTGTGTGTGTGCACAGGATATTTCATCCCTTTGTACAGACCAAATGTCTCTTTAATGGTAGGAATGCAGGTCAATTTGTTCAGAATTATGCTTTTCGAAAAACTAAACGTTACTGAGGTTAAGCTCATGATAATAGGAACATCTGCATTCTTGTAGTGTGTGTGTGTGTGTGTGTATGGTTGGGATCTAAGTACAAAAATGTGTTCCTAATTTACTTCTGTAATCCTGTTTTTTTTATACACACCATTCATTTGTTCATCTTCAGTAATCACTTTATCCTGCTCAGGGTCATGATGGGTCCAGAGCCTATCCTGGGAACACTGGGTGTGAGGTGGGAATCCACTCTGGATGAGACGCCAGTACATAACAGGGCATCACACACACACACACACACACACACACACACACACACACACACACACACACACACGTACATCCAGGATCAGTTCAACTGCTGGCATGGTTTTAGCAAGCGGGAAAGGATTCCCAGAGGTAAAAGACAGACACACACAGATCGTTAAACATGTTGAACACACATTGTGTTGAACATGCGAAACTCTGAAGAGACAGTAACCAGAGCTCAGGGTTAAAGCTAGAGCTGTGAGATGGCATCATCTTTATTTAAATAGACAGTTCTGGGATTTTTCATGCCATTTATCATGTTGTACAGTGACATTTTTTACAGTTTTTATCCAGGCAGGCCTTCCACTAACATCTGCAGTTTTCATTCACATTCTCCAGCCAGTGAAGAACCATTACATTTCATTGATCTGATTCATGATCACTTATAAAGTTTTGAAGAGCAAGAGAAGGTTGTTATATCATAGTGTTTTATGATAAATACACGTAAGTAGAACTGGATGTGCTTTACAGCTGATGTGTAAATTCATACTGTGAAAATGGAAGCAAGATTGTTTTTCCCGCCATATCTTTTCTGTCTCTACCATTAGGTGCAATCTCAGGACTTTTAAATGGGTAACATACAAATTCCTCTATCAGAACAAAAAGCTGAATTAATTTTTATTTGCTGACAGTCATCTTTAGTAAGCACTTTATCCTGGTCAGGGTTATGGATCTGAAGGCTACCCCATGGTTTAGATGGGAATACACTGTAGACAGGGCACAATGCATACACATTTTCACACAGTTACACACACTCATACATACTTAGTGAGAGTTTAGAATACCCAATCCACCTTTTGGGGGAAACCAAAGAACCCAGAGGAAACCGACAGAAACACAGGGGGCTCTTTACATGCTAATTGTTTGTGAGGCCAAAATTGTACCATAAATAAAAATAAATAATAATGATAAAATAATATAATTCAAACCAAAAAGTCCTAAAGGATTCCAATAAGAGGCTTGTCCAGGATAATTAGAATTTCTATCATATTGTAGAGCAATTCCTATAAGATTCCTGTGGGCATTGTGGGAAAAAGTAATATCCTGTAGAACCATTTCTACAGGATTTTTAATGGAATCCATTTGGGTTTACATTTCTGGTATTTGGCAGAAATGTAAACTGCCAAATATATATACCCTTATATTTTATCAAATTTTTTATACAACTGAGGGTTAAGGGCCTTGCTCAGTGGCCCAGCAGTGGAAGTTTGGTGTACCTGGGATTCAAACTCACAACCTTCAGATCAGTAGGCCAACACCTTAATCACTAAGCTACTACATCCCCTTGAGCTGCCTTAAGAATCCTACATGTACACATTTTCCTATATTTTCCAATGTAGTATTTTTTAGTAAACAAATAATAATTTTTGACTGCATGTTGCAATTTGGTCTTGAAGAAATGAACTGCTTCAGACTGTATTACATGAATTTTTAGTCACCATCTGTAATTCTGCTGACTCCACAATTCTGTTTTTTTTCCCCACATGATTAGGAAAAGTTAGTATACATCAGGCTGATAAAACTTGCTGAGTTGTTAAAGTTGTATAATCTGGGACTAAAATGTAGAAAATTAAAACAGCTATTATTTTCATTCTGTTAGTCTTGAAGTTGTGGAATTGCACATTTTCTCTTTAACAGTGCACTCAGTGTGAATTCAGTAAATGAAGCAAAACTCTCCTACACAACATTGCAGTGAAAAAAATTCAGTCCCACATCGTAGAGCAGAAATTTTTTTCTCTACCAGTAAAGCACCCAGCAAAGAGTAAATGGGGCGAGTGCAGACCTACCGATCCACAATTACCCACAATTACTGCCGAAATAATCAGACATGCCTCCAGTGACTAAACGTCTATACGGCCTTGCAGCTTTCAGAATCGCCTGCCAATATCAATAGGATTATTCAGACGATATAGCAGTGCATGAGGGGCAGGATAAAAGGAACAAAAGTAGAGTAGAGTGAGAGAGGCCTGGGAAGCGGGAGATGTAGAAAGCTGGGACGAATGAAATGTGATTATGTGGCTTTGAGCTACAGCCGATGTGTAGGGAATCATTTAGAAGAAAATCTGCTCAGAGGGTAATGCCAGCCAGCTGCACTGCTGATTGTGTTCCTATAATAATAAATGGACAGTGTGTGTGTGTGTTAAAGGAAAAAAGTGTGTATGGAGGAACATTGTGCATCAGGTGTTATGTGCCTAAGCCCAACTACTAGTATAGACCAAAGAGACTCCTGTAGGGCTGTTTATTGGGATTATTGAAATAATCATATACTATTTTCTATAAGGCTCCTTTTGATAGCTAAGGGTTTTTAGCTTTCTAAGGGCTTCTACCCTCTCTGACAAGGGAAACCTCTGTTTTAAACATTTTTAAGGGTTCATATAGCAAGGACAAGCCACTGGACCCTTAAGGATTATAGATTTAACCTTCATTTCTAAAAATCCATTAACATTACATTTAGTAATTGTAAATTGTAACATTAAGAAACGAAACAGGATTTCTCTCTTATAGGTTCTATGTCTTTGCTACGTCTTTGCACATGCATTTGTACAGTGGCCCATTAGAGCAAAACACTTAAAAAACTAACACAATTTTAGAAAAATTGTGCATTAGTCTGAGTTAGCATAGAATACAGAGAGTTAGAAATAACAGAAAGTTGGGGTTTTTTTTCAAGGGCATTCATATGATGTTAGTTTGGTTATGCTGCAAAAGTTGCAAGGCATTAATATGATTTTTGCAAACACTGATCCTTTCCTAAGGAAGGCTGAGTTGTTCAGAAGAAACACTTTTTCTACTTACTATTATAACATAAGTAACTTCACTAGATTGCAGACTAAAAATTGCAGTTTGTCCCATGTTTTTCTTTTGTTGTAGTGTTTTTGAGTTTGCTGTTGTATTTTGATTTTGTTTATTACATTTTTGATTTGTTATTATCTTTTGTTCTTACATTTGTATACAATGTCCATGCAGATAATGCAACTGCTGGGATATTAATAACCTGCTTTATTTAATAAGTTCATTGAGTCTTTTGTTACATTTTATGTTTGTAAATGATCAACCTTTATAAAATCAGGCTAAAAAACAGTGGAAATGTAGAGATGTTTTAATGGCTTGTCCACCATTCCTTTCAGGTAATTACATAAGTTCAGCTTTACAAAAAAAACCTAACACAAACCCTAAATAACTGATACCTAAATAACTGATAACCCCTACAATGGAGGGACCTTTAGAAACATCATCAGATTATAGATCACAATCACAATCGCTTCAGAACTGTCTTTAGTTCTTCATCGGCTCCTTTTTGGCTCACTTCGTCACTGGCTCCTCTGGGCTGCACACCATGATCAATGTTCTCACCTGTATCTCATTTGTCTCACTTACATCATTTTGTTATGTTATACCAGTTTATATACGTACAGTGCCTGTAGAGTTGATCTTTCTTTAAAGTCATGCATGTGTTTTTCATTACTAATTCCTGGTTCTCAGTTTCCTTGGTTTTGCCTTGGTTTCCTAGAGCACTCATGTTTTTTTGGAATAAACCTCAACAGGCTTGAATGTGGACCATGACCACTCTGTTAAAGATATGCCTCTGTTAAATATATCTGCCTGTGTTTCAGCCTTGTTTAGAATTATGACTATGACTGGAATGTTATTGAAAACCATGAGTGAAAGAAGACTCACATCACCAAACTTTACTCCATATACACCATCTATGCTGTCTTCTTTATTCTGAACACCTTTTATACCTGCACATTCATGTAATTATGCTATCAATCTATCGTGTGTTAACAATGCAATGCATAAAATCATATAGACAGAGGTCAAGAGCTTTAGTTAATGTTCATGTCAAACATCAGAATGAGAAAAATTGTCACTGTGATCTCAGTGAGTTTGACTGGGGCATGGTTGTTGGTGGCAGACAAGCTGGTTTAAGTATTTCAGAAACTGCTAATCTCCTGGGATTTTTAAAGCACAGCAGTTTCTTCTACAGTTTCTACCGAGTTTTACAAAGACTGCTTTTAGAAACTCAAGCATCTTGCGAGCAGCAGTTCTGTGGGCAGAAAGATCGGGAGAAAATGTTTCAAACTAGTTTAAGTGACAGGAAGTAACAGTAATCCAAATAACCACTTTACTTCAAATAACAGTTTTGGTGAGCAGAAAAGCATCTCAGAATGCTCAACACATTAAGCCTTGAGGTAAATATGTTACAACAGTAGAAGACTCCATTGGATTGCACTTTTCAATCAACTCTCTCTCTCTTTTCTTTTTTTTTCTTTCTCTCACTGTGTGTGTGTGTGTGTGTGTGTGTGTGTGTGTGCTTTGTGTGTTTTGTGTCTGACATCTCCCTTAGACCAAGCTGCATAATGGCTGTTTACACTAGGACTCCATGTCTTAACTCAACCTGGCTAACTGTTTGCTATGTACTGTAGAACCAAGCGGGACCTGTGTGTGCACACAACTGCAGCTTGCACTTGTTTATTCAGCTAGTCTGGACTTGGACTAGATGTATAGTGACTACTGTACTTACTGTAAGTATGTTTTGAGAAGTTCAAGTCACAGTGGAGTGACTGAAGTGTGCTTCATAGCAGTAAACCATTTTAGGCTTTTGTGCAGTTACAGATCAAGAAACACACATTACTTTGCTAGCAGTTAGCTCTTTTTCCAGGGAAAGGTTGGATGGTTAAAGGTTAGGATGGTTAAGAGCAGCCCATGCTGTATGGATGTTAGGAGTATTATCCAAGTCATTTCAGTTCTTTATATCTGGAAAGGTTGTATATTTCATCAATTCTTAAATGTATCTACATAACATGTACTATATATTAAAATATAGCAATTGTATTTTTATAAAATACAAATATTAGTCTATCATATATAAATGGGGCATTGGTGGCTCAGTAGTAGGTTTCTCACCTATCATGCGGAAGGCCCAGGTTCGATTCCCAGCCAATGTCTCAACCCCAGCCACTGGATGCAGTGCCGGTCCCAAGCCTGGAGGGTTGTGTAGGAAGGGTATCCAGCGTAAAACATTTGCCAAGTTGTTGTGCGGACCAGTTGGTCCACTGTGGCAACCCGAACAGGGAGCAGCCGAAAGCAACTACTACTAGTCTATCAGATATAAATTAGGAATAATGTAATGAGCCTTTAAAATGGCTTATTCTTTCTTTATTAATGTCTTTTTAAATAAAAAGCACATTGTGTTCATTTTAAATATACATCAGCACATTAATGATAAAGAAAATACCTCTTTGGCAGAAGATATGATTCTTAAAAGAGAGCTTTTTGAACATAAATGTGAAACAGTGTGTAAAATCCTCCAGTGCATGTGCATTTAAGTTGTTTAGATACTTAAGTACATAGATGCATCTTATTTAAGCCGTTGTTTCATGGGGTATATTGAATTCAGATTCTTAAAGCTTCCCAGTGTAATGTGTGAGTAGAGGAAATGACAGTGCTGTGAATCTGTTGCAATTCCTGACCTTTATTCTTTCATGAGATCTGCCTGGCATCAGAGCAAAGAGGCAATCTTTCCCTGCAGGAATTCAGATGAGAGGATTGAATCCTTCCATTAGTTGGGTGTATTCTCCTCCTCCCATCCTTCCCCCTGATCTCTGTCGCTCGCTCTCGCTCTCGCTCTCTCGCTCACTCGCTCTCTCTCTCTCTCTCTCTCTCTCTCTCTCTCTCTCTCCCCCTCTCTCTTTCTCTCTCTCTTATGTTACAATTCTTCTAACTGCATACTGTTTTTGACCTCTGTGTCTGTTTTGGCATCCGATGCAGAGAGAGTGTTTTCTCCCGAGAATCATATGAAAGGCATCTGTGCTGTGACTTGATTATCTAATCGACTGAGAGCGTTAATGTTTCACCACGAAGACCTTGGAGCTAAGTGTAGTGTTCTGCTGTAGATGATCATGTCAGGAATGTTCTCTTTACCATTTTAGTTGGGGGTTTTTTTGTATTAAGGCAAGACACTACAGGTGAAAATGACAATTTCTATAAGATATAAAACCTATAACATGGCTTATAGCATCTAACTGTACCAATAAAAACATTTCAAACACATTTCAACAGAAAAAAATATATAATTTTGCTGTTTTTGTCTGTTTTTTGACTCAGATTCGATTTGTATTTATGTTAGACTTTATACTGAAAAATAAATCAATTTAATTAATTCAATAAATTAAATTCCAACAAAATCTTCATTCTAACAACATTAAATGACTAGGGTTTTATTTAGTATGCATATATGTGCATATTTAATTAGATCAGCCTCATATACATACATAAATGACCTCAGTTACAAAAATGACATCAAGCAATTTGCAAATATTTTTTGTAAAAGATATAGTTTAAATATAAGTTTTTCCAAACCATTGATTGTAACATTTTATCAGTATGTATGTGTGAGTCAGTCAAAGTCAGTGTTGTTGCAGGTTTGTAAAAGTTTATTAGCATTCTTAACTCAGCTTTACCAGTTTGAACATGCACAGACTCAACAAAGTAACATCATGACAGGTGTCAGACCTCATAACCCTGTCTCATTCCTTCTGTTCATTTGTCAGGTTGTTGAAGATTCCCAGCCTGGGAAAGATGGAGTTGTAAAAGAGAAAGTGGTAGTGAGAAACATGCTCCCAATGCTTCCTGTTCAGTCTGAGACTGATGGCCACTGTATCCGTCTCCTACATTCAGTCCACTGGGTCCTTTGTGGCCTGATGTCTGATTGAATGACTGATAACCACTTCCGTATGGCACAGAGAGGAAGAGAAAGATTTTTTTCTAAATGGACTTCTTGTGGGCTGTATCCAAGACGATTAACAAATTAAAATTCTTTTTGGGAGCTTTTTAACTGTTAAAAAAAATTCAGTCTCCATCAGTCGAAAGTTTTTTGTCATGGACATATTCATACTTGATTTTTAAAACTGTGTATTTTTATTTATTTACTTATTTATTTTTGGATCAAACCCTTTAATTCAAGCAATGAATCAAAGAGGTTTATAACTTCAATCACTATATAATCATTGTGATGTTGGCTGGTTTTAAGTCCTGCCCCTGTAACAAAATTAAATGACCACAGACCCCCAGTCATGCTTAACAAAACCTCAAGAGTAACATTAATGGGTGGAGCAAACACTTTCTTAAACACTATTTTTTTTTACTGAGAGCCGGTTGGCTTAACTGTCATACTGTCATATTGATGAAACATCCCTATAAATATCTACATTAACTTTAGCATTTTATGGGATCAGTGCTGGCTAATTTTTTAAGAAAGTGAAAAGAATTGTGGCAGACAAAAATATCTTCACACATTTACTCATAGTAATAACTGATTGTAGCATTTTAGTGTATTAGTAATATTATTTTATTATTGTCTTGTATTGTATTACCTCGGATTGGATTGGATTGGATATCAGTGGATTTTCGCAAAGTGTTTCTTTTTCTTGTTGCTGTGAGCTTGAACTGCAGCCACATCATTTCCTTTAACCAACTCCCCATCCTTATTGCGGAATGGCCTTAACAGGAAGCTATACCATGATCTCAGCATCCAGGCCTCATTAAAGGTCAAGTCTACAAATAACTCAGAAAGATAAAATCTGAATATGTGTCTGTAATTCATGGCACTGTAGAGAGGATACAGTGCCACATTCCCAACGCCTGTGGTCTAGTTCAGTCTGAATGCTGCAAACTCCTCTTATCAGCCATCTTTTGCTCTAAAGGCAAATTATAGTCCAGAAGACCCCATGGTCTGTCCATAAAGCTGTCAGCCATTGATAGAGGCACCTTTAAAAACATAAGCACACTCAGATTACTGCATGACTGTGAGAGGAGTGCATACATAACCAGATCTTTAGGCATGCATCGATAACCACATTTGTGTGTTTTAATGCTGATCGTCAAAATGCCAGTGACCAACAGAGTAAAACCCAGACATCTATTTATATTAGCATTTTAAACTGTGATTCTGCATTGATAGGCTTCTAAAGTTTTAGTACTAACTTACTGTACTGAAGAAAAATAATCAAAGCTTTCATCTTAACACGTGTATCTGTGGGACCTTACATCCGGCTGTACGTGCCTATGCTGGACGTGGTTCGAGTGTGTGTGTTCTACATTCCTCATATGAATCAGTTCGAGCTGCGGCCGTATCCTGTGAGAGGCTCTAATGACCGCTGTTTGTAATTGCACTCACTGGAGTGGAAAGTGTAGGCCAGCGATAAGCTCTCTGTCCCTGGTTAAGTAAACTCAGACGGTCAGAGGGGGCCAAGCAAGGAGATGGCCCGTTGTATTCCGTCTAACCATTAAATGTTTTTGAACAAATAGCTTTTTCTGCCAATTTCTCTCTCAATTTTTCTCTGTATAGCTTAATCTTCTCAGTATTGAAAAGCCAAGGATGTTTACTTTAAGCCGGAGTTTGATCTCACACATCGCTTATACTGTAAATGTTTAAGCTTAATTACAAGAGTACAGTAATATGATGCTTTTAGATTGCTGCCACTTATCACCACTCTCTGAAATGTTTTTAAGCTCTGGCCAAATGAAATAGTAATTACCATATTTGTATTGCATTCTCAATGAGAACTTGGCAGTAAGAAAGAAAAATAAAGAACAGCTTAATATAGAGCCATTGTGTCAAAAGTGGCCCTCACTAAGGCCCTCGCCATATAGCAGTGCAACATGGGAAAATGAGTAGACAAATATCAGCTTACAAAAGAGGTATTTTTTTATTTTTTTTAACATAACCAGAGCATGTAGAACACATGGTTAAGCTTAGCCTAGCTGATCAAATTAGGGATAATACCATAACATGAAAATGAATTTACTGTACAACGGTCATAACATGCTATGGTACATACAGCACAGATGTCAAACAAGCAGAGTAGACAGGCATTACACACTCTTTGCCTTTGTGTGGATTCTTATTCATAAATATAACCTTAGCAAGCTTTCTACAGACATAACAAACTACTCCAAAGCTTCTAAAATATTTTGTTTTGCTTTTATAAACTTTGAAGGTATTTGTTGTGTCTGTCTGGTACATGATCCATTTTCCAAAAGTTCTATTTAGAAATGACCATTAAAGAACACGTGACTGTTAAGCAAAGAGTAGTTATGATCTTAGGTGCAAAAAAATCAAGATTGTTTGAGAACAAGAAAGACTAAAATTGTTTGCAGCATGAAAGCATCAGCGCCAAACATGATTACGTCCCAAATTCAGAAAGAAGAAATTCACGTTGTTACGTCTCAAATTTAGAAAGAAGAAATTCATGTCGTCACATCCCAAATTCAGAAAGAAGAAATACCTCCCAAATTTTGAAAGAAGAAATTCACATCATCACGTCCCAAATTCAGAAAGAAGAAATTCACGTCGTCACGTCTCAAATTCAGAAAGAAGAAATACCTCCCAATATCAGAAAGAAGAAATTCACACCATCACGTCCCAAATTCAGAAAGAAGAAATTCACGTCGTCACGTCTCAAATTCAGAAAGAAGAAATACCTCCCAATATCAGAAAGAAGAAATTCACATCATCACGTCTCAAATTCAGAAAGAAGAATTACCTCCCAAATTCAGAAAGATGAAATTCACTTAAACATGTTATAAATTCAGAACAGAAATTCATGTTGTCACTTCAGAAAGAAGTTCAGGTAGCATTACATTCAGTGACAGACAAGAGCTGGTGTGAGAGACAATGAGAGAGTCTTATAACAAGTAAGATGCTAATTTCTCTTCTGATTTTGCAGGAACCTAGAGAATAATAATAATAATCTGATGTAGCTTCATTGTGGAATTTGTATGAGTTTTAAGATATGCGGGGGTATGAGTAGTGGATGGTTAGTTGCATTTCTGACTACTTCTAGTTGTGTATTTTATCCATTTCTGCTATATCTAGTGTTAGTTGGGCTAGCTTAATATCAATCACCTCTGAGATGAGTTTAGCTTTAGGGAAAGCCAAAATATACCTACAGTCTAGTGGCATGCTGTCAGATTACACTGGAGCAACGCTTCCTAAAGCACTTATATTTCAGCTAGCAAGCTAATTTCAGGTGACTAATGGATTCTGTATGATATGTGTTATTTATGACAATAAAAATTTATACTATGCCAGGTTAATGGACATGGGCATGATTGTTGGATCAGTCAGAGACAGTCTAGAACTAAAGAACTAACAAGAGCTTAAAGATAATGCTTTTGTTGAAAGTTCTGCTAGTTGGTTTTACTTTCATAAAATACAATAATGGTAGTGAATTATTTCTATTTACAGTATCTCTAATACTTAAAACATGTATTAAAACACATACTCCCATAGCATGTCAGTACAGCATTGGTGTCTTTGGTATTTATGCATACGATTTAATGTGAAGAACATTGTTCTGCTGGAACACAGCCTTAAATTCTTATTGAATGTGTATTACTTGGCACTGGCAGTCAGGAGACTAACCCATGTGGTGCAGAAAAACCAACATAACATTCTTCAGCAATTAGCATGTAATAGCACATTTCTACCAGAGAGTGCAAAGTTATAAATAAAGAGTATTGAGCCTTATTGATATTTATCAGCTAAATTAATAATGTACAGCATTATTGTGATGTAATTGCAGCATTTAAGCTGGCTATTTGTATGCATATGTGTGTATATGTTTGTATTCTATGAGGTAATTAGGACCAGCTTAGAGGTTTGTGCATATGGAAGTGTGTGTGTGTGTGTGTGTGTGTGTGTGTGTGTGTGTGTTATAAAGAGGTGACAAAGCTGATGCAGTAGCAGGCTCTCTACAGCAGTGTAGCAGTGGCTGACTCTGTGACTTTGACCAATGGTGCAGTAAAAAAGGTTTTTCCCTGCAATTAAGAAATAATACCACCGCTGTGGTAGGAGCCAAGCAACAGTGTGAAATAAAACATGTGCTGCCACAATGGCATTCTGTGTGAAGGTGAAATGGTCTGGAATTGCTTGGTGCACTGTGGTCCAGGTTGCTGGTTCTCATTAACAAAGGGGTGAAGGTGGAAATTCAGCATTCAAGAACAGCTCCAGCTACAACTACAGCTTTGTGATCAGACTCATTAGATTAGGACTTTTACGGCTTCGTGCCATATGCCAGCGTCTCATAATCGCAAATCGTACCTTTCACTTTTCATTTCTGTTATTTCTGCTTTTTTCATCCAGGTGTGCTGCCAGTCGCTGGTGGTCAGTGTGTTTTTCTGAATAAAGTGGCGCCTCCATGGCTGTGTTTTTAATGTAACTTCCCTTCTGGTAGATATAAATATATTTTAGTAAGTGTTATAAAAGGTCAGTTTGGAAAAAATAACAAATGTTCATGATTCCATCCTAATAATTTATTATTTTCAAACAAATCAAGCAGTCATGAACAGTGCGTTAGCTCTCTCAGGTTTTATACAACACATGCATGTTCAGTTTTGTTATAACTAAGTAGCACTTCCAAAAAAAACCTCACCAAGTTATAAAAAGTATTTAATTAAAACTTACAGAACAGCCAAAGTGGGCAATTAAGGTACCCAAATAGCATGGTAGTGTGCCAGCACTCAAGCACTCATTGTTAATGTCATTCATTAAAAGAAACCAATCCTGTTATTTTGTTCCGCTATAATATTTTCATATCCAGACTTGACCTCACCCTTGCCCTCCCTGACCTGTCATTAACAAAATCTGAACACTCTGGCACAAATGTGTGCATATGTGTTTGTGTGTTTGTTTAAAGCATGTGTAAAAATAAGTTCAGAAACACATATATATATATACGTATATCCAGCCTCATTAAGGAGGACCAAACTTGGGTGCCCTGGGAAAGGAAGGGCCATTTGGCCATTTGACTCATTGACACCAATAACTTTACTGCCAAACTAGCTGCAAATGCCAGATGGACCATAATAATTAACAAAGCCAGATTCAGTTTCTGAATGGAATATACCATTGATGAAATGTGCTGATTAGTTTTAATAAGAATTTAATCAAAACCACATGGTAGTGAACTCCAAAACAGTGAATTGATCCAGCGCTCTTTTTTAAAACAGTGCTAAGTTTGTCTATGATTTGGATATTTGTTTCCAAAACAAGAAGTAGCATAGCATGGGTATGCTTTAAATGTAATTTTTGGTTTAGTGCAAACATACATATATTTCATTCTGCCTCTCTCTTCATACCTTCAGAGGAGTATCAATGCAGATTTTAACGTTAACTGAATCATTATTAATTCTGCTGAGTTACAGCTAAGACTTGCTTTAGTGTACTATTCTTGCTAAATTTACTTCTTTATTACTCATATTTCAGTATGTTACATGACCGTTTAGTTGTCTGTCATTCTGTGATTTATGTCTCTAATGTTTCTCTGAATTCCTAAAAGGTAATCATCTTCAGTAAGAGATTAATCTTGGTCAGTGTCGCAGTGTATCTGAAGCCCATCCCAGGGACACTAGGAATATAACCGGGATCTGACACTATTAACACCATTAACAAAATTCAGCATAACCAATCCTAAACATAACCTTCTGGTGGAGGTGGACGGAAACCAAATAAACCATGGCGTGACTTGCCATGAAAACCATTTCACTGCTAACATTGAAAATGATCATTCATTTTCAGTACCTACACAGAATTGTTGTGAACCTGGAGCTGACACCTTGGACAGGGTGCCAACCTGTAGCAGGGCACAATCACAAAGGCCCTTTCACACACACTACAGACAGTTTAGAGATGTCTGTTCAGTGCATGTCTCTGTACTGGGGGAGGAAACCAGAGTACCCAGAGGAAACTCTGCAGCATGGGGAGAACAGGCAAACTCCACTCACACAGTGAATTGAATGTGAAAATGTGAATTAAAAATACACTCATGCTTATCTTGAAATTCTATCTATCTATCTATCTATCTATCTATCTATCTATCTATCTATCTATCTATCTATCTATCTATCTATCTATCTATCTATCTATCTATCTATCTATCTATCTATCTATCTATCTATCTATCTATCTATCTATCTATCTATCTATCTTAGCCAATAGCTATAGCCTTAGCATAATTGCAAGTGGGCATTTATGAAACCTAAACTCTTTTTGAAATCATGTTATGTTAGCTCATGTTACCTAGCTGACTAAAGTTAGTGCTGAAGATTTTTACCAAGATTTTAAAAATCCTCTCAACAGCATATTAGACCTTATTGTTACAATTTATTGCATGGATTTGTTCAGTCATCAGGATTTAAGGATATTAGATTGTCCTTTTCTTTCATAAAAGTTTCTTTCTTTCTCTAGTGTTATGTAACAAAAAATCATGACTCAGGCATAATAAAACAAATCTAAACACGTATTCAGTAGCTATTTCTAGTAATCTGTCTAAAATGTATTTTTATTAAAACCTTAAAGACTAAAGATCCATATGCTGGCCCTGACATTTCTCACTTTTGCAGCTACACATGTTTCCACTTAGCTTCTCTGTCATTATTGAATAAGTCATAGTAAGTATACATGATATCCTTTAAGATGAATAACTGAATAATACGTTAGGACGTTATCCAATATCCAATTTGTGTAATTATGATGTTTACTGCTAACTGACCTTAATAGGAACACTTAGAACTACTTAGCTAGCTAACTGTGTCGGCTAATTTTGCTAATCACATTTCCATGCCATGAGTGCTTAAAGAAAGACGTGCAAGAAGACGTAAAGATATCATGTAATATTGTCACCACATTGTTGACAGTCATGAAAAAAATACAACTTTCTCACCTTCTGAATCAATTTAACCTCTGGCTATAAATGACTCCACAATTTGAAAAATAATACAAATACACAGTTCACCAGGGAGTTAGCTAAAGTACTACCCATGAGACACTCATTTCACAAGTCAGGATTTCAGTTCGTCTTAATATTTTCATGTCCGTCGAGGTGATTTTACTCAATTCATTTTCATTTGAATTATAATTTATACTCACTCTGGGAATATCAGGCTCTTAAGTATGATGAAGCACTTCCTGTTGTGCTGAGCTTAAGCCATTGTATCCTGAAGGCTCATCATGCTCATGACCTCTGTGTGTGTGTGTTTGTGTGTGTGTGTGTGTGTGTGTGTGCACATACATGTATCCGAGGTTAAAATGAAGGGTGAAAGGTCACAGGAAGCCCTAAAGCAGTTATGAGGCTCGGTCTTTATTAGATTGTGCACCTGCGTAGTAGCACCCAGGGTTAGCGTGCTGCAATGGCCTGTGGGCTTTGCTTCAAATACGCCATTCATACTACACACATTACCATATGTCCTGTTCTTCCTCAGCATACACACTAAACAACCTTGTTGACAATATTAATGTGTGAGCTTTCAAACCTACGCTGTAAAACAAGACCCCAAACATACAGTGTTTCCTGTATGTTGCATACTAGTGTGATTGTGTGTGAACCTTGTATGTAAATGGCATTTTATTAAGAAATAAAATATGATGGGAAATGCTGGTATAGGATAATAATCATCACTGGGGTGGTGTGTTGTTGTCTAATGTACAGTTACCACCCTGAAGCTGATTATTTTCCAATAACTGCACACCCTGAAGTGTTTTGTTTGATATCATTTTAATTATAGCAGTTATAATCATTTGTTCTCTCAACAGACACTCTTGAGAGAAGCTTGTCATGTTGCAGAGAAATTGTTAAACAGAGAATTTGCTAGCAAATAAATTGTTTCTATCATTTACTTTTAATTTCATGAAACCTCCAACAAGCAAGTTATCATTTACATTAGCTTTAAACAGTTTGCCCGTCCTTGGCAACTCCAGGTTTTTGTAGCTTGCAATCAGAAAAGTGCTAAAGACTTTCCAGTGGCAGAAACCAGCTCTACCTGTGACTGTTACAAAGGACTGACACCAATGATTCCTTCCATAAATGCTAACTATTTGTCCAAATCTCCAAATCAATAATGACAGACATTTTTTAAATCCCACTCTCTCTGTTTGGAGTTCCCACCAAACAAGTGTTTACTGTGTTCACTGTTCCTATATGGAAATGATAAAGTATTAGAAAGAGTACACTACAATAAAAACCCATTGAATTTCCTAAATTCAAATGCATACATAAGTTTCACATGATTGAATTGAATAACATGAACACAATTAGTTCCCATCAGCGGCAACATCCATGTAAGATTACCCATTTTAATTGGTTTATGTTAATAATACATGAATTGATCAGGCTCACTCTACATCATTGAATCTAGTAATTAGAAACGTGTTAAGTTTAAATTAGGATTAAAAAGTTAAAGTTAAATTAAGCTTACATTAAGTTTAGTACATGAGAAACATAATATTTTTAGGGAAATTATACATAATTTTTTTCTTAAATCTGACTGACCACATTCACTGTGCATTAATATAAACATATGATCTGACACACAGTTACCACTACAGTCAGAGCTGCTGTTAGAGAAGATGAACCACATCCTGACCAATCAGAATTGAGAATTCAACAGCACTGCGATATAATTGCTTAATATTCTTCCTTAGGGAGTGTTTAAAAGGATTTTGAACACATGCCAGTACAGTTGAGAGCATCTGCATGGCCTTTAGCAGCAGTGCAGTGTTCTATAAGAAAGCCTTTCTTGTGAGTTGACCTCATATTACCTTTATGCTACCAAGACATCCACTAATTACCTTCTAGGCAATATCTGTCAGCTTGGCATTCTAATTGATCAATAACTCTTCCACGCATCGTTAAAACCAGTGCTTAAACACAAGAGCACCAGAGAACTTGTACTGTCCCTTAGGCGGTCTCAGATAAAGACCTGGTGTAAATGGCATTCTGGGAGGCCCGTGGTCAGAAGATGTGGGTCAGGGCACAAGAGTAATACCTCTATGAAGGTTTGTGGTTTTGTGAGATAACGGAAAAAGAGATACAAGCCACACCATAAAATTCTTCTGGCCAGCTGGTGATGGTCACACATGGATAAGGGCAATAAGTACACTCTATAGTTCTCTAAATCCTCATGTACACTTTGTTCTAGGTTTGCACTCATGATCAATATTAGTCTTATTTCAGTAATTTAATTGGCACAGGTTCATTTTTACATACATACATTAATTTCTTCCAAACGACAAGAGGCTTTAAAAATGGTTTGCCAATCAGGAAAGGTTTAAAAAAGAATGCTTTAGGAAGCAAAATCCTTTAAGGGTGTAGGTATATAACTTTGGGGGTCTTGTTAATTTGGGTGACGCCTAATTTTTATCCTAAAATAATTCATTGCACTTGTACTTGTGTTTGCTTACTTTGTTCCAAATATCAAAAGCACTGCAAACCACAGCATGTCCTTTCCTGACCCGTCATGTTTTTTTCATTATTATTTTTATTATTTGTTTTTGTTTTTATTAAAATTTCTGGTCCTGGAATTACAAATGCTGAGTTTTCACCATGACTTTGAAATGAATCAATGATTTGCTCACTAGTCACACCCAAGCTGAAAAATATATTCCAGTCTTGACTAAACATATTGGCAAAAATGGCCTCAGTTTCCGGAGAAAGCACCCTAACCCAGTTTGTTTTAGTTATTAGTAATTTGTTGTTTATTACACCAATGATCACACGATGTGTTTCTGAACATCTTATGAATCAGATATTATAGCAACAAACCACCACTCCCTAACATCCCCAAAGAAGGAGTCCACTCTGTACTGTTAGGAAACAATGACTAACTCAATGATCTCAATGCAAAGGGAATATGTGCATAGCTTTATTGTGTTAATACATGACTATACCCTGTACATCTCTACATCATCTACATGTCTAAACTCTGACAGCTGTGTTCCAAGTCTGTGTTAGCATATCTCACTCAGTGTGAGACCTGGCTACCTCTTCTCCTCTATCACTCTATCACTGTGGGGTTCAGGAGCACTGCATGACCTAACGTCTGTGCCTCTGTTTGCGGTCGCAGCATCACATATTTCACTCCAGGGCAGGGATATCCAACACCTCCATCCATCTTCCTCCGGGGACAGGGCTTGGCCTATAACTCCCAACAGACATCAGAAGGAAATAAAGTGTCACTGTCCACCAGGAGAAATGTTTCCAGATTCATCCCTCTGACAAGTCGTCCACAAAACCAGATGAACTTTCTTCTCCATCACCAGAGGTCTTAAACTTTAAAATCAGTCAATCCCTTTAATCAGTCATATTCCGGAGATCTTGGCATTTTTCATCTGATTAGCTTGGTGAAAGTGGAGAGGTCTGGGAATGATTGCTTTGATTGTGAATATGCATAAGTCTATATAGTGTGATGTGACTCACCTGTCCTGAATGGCTTTGATGTACTTTCTACAGATGCAAAAAGATTAAATAGAGGCGACTGATACTTTTGGTTTCCTCATTAGGAAAACTTTTTGGTAATACCAGCACACGATTATGGAATCAAAAAATGTGGTCAAAACCAGCTGTGAAGTGAACCATCACAGGACGAAACCTGTCTCACCTCTATACCCATTCAAATGCCTAATAAAGCGCTGTGTATTCTTATTGAAATCATTTCTGTAGGTGTGTGTACTTCTGAGGACATCTGTCAAAGTAGGGTTCTACTCATGCCAGCTACATATCCTATATCTACAAACACACTTTTTAAGTAATGTTTTATTTCAGTGAGAGTATTGCTGGTCAGTCTGAACTCACTGTTTCTACAAAAACAGCCTGACCTCATGAGGTTCCACTGAGAACCTCAGAAAATATGTGTGTGTAAACAATGTGTGTATCATGGACAAACGTACTCAGAACGTAACTCAGAGTGTAACAGTTCACACTGGTGTGTGTCTGTGTGAACTCTGCTAAATGGACCTCCATGATGATGTTTGTTCGGATTGTGTTTGAGACTTTATGCATGGAGGAGACATGAGTCTGCTGGCAGAGGGAAAGCGGCTTTGGCTTTTGAAGTGCTGATGTAGTGGGTCCGGCTGTGGTGGTCTTACAGGGAGTGACTGGATCATTTGACAGATAAACACACCTGCAAAGGTTTTGCTCACAGTTGGATAAATTTTGGGAAGGTTTGAGTGTTTTTTTCTTTCCAACATTTTCACACTAATCTATTGCTGGTCTTCGTTAGAAAGTAGAAGAACATTTAAGTTATTTTAAGTGTGTTGAATGCACACTTAGGAAAAAATAAGCTTTCATTCAGCACGTTAAAGGCTTATTTGATTTTGTCTATCTTGATGAACCCTCAAAGGATCTACATACTGTAGAACCAATAACAAAAGGTTTGCCTTTGAGAAACATATAACCTCGTATAACCCCTTGAATTCACATTTTGAAATAAAACTTTGAGCAAACTGTATAGCTCCAATTTGCAAATCTATCATCTCTTGACATTTTAATTCTAATTATTTTAATTTAACATATTTGTCTTTCTTTTTTTTTTTGGTATGTTTTAATTTTAACAGTTTGCTAGTTATTTTGTCATTTAGTTATTTAAAAAGAATAATAAATTTTCACCCCGATTTATTTATTTTTTTTGGCATAGTACCTTCAGTAAGCCTTCGGAGTTCTTTGTAAAGCCCATCACACAGAGTTGTTCTCCATGCCTACTCTCTGTGCAAAAGGGTTCAAAGTAGAACTCCTTTTGAAAAGAGGCACCATTAAAATTCTTTAGGAACCCTGCCTTAAATGCTAGAATGATTAATTATCCCTTGAGGAACTCTTTTTGAAACTAAGAATGATTAGCTGTCAAAAGAAGGAATCTTTTTTTTTTTTTTTTGAAAGCTAGGACCCTCTACTCTCCAAGGAAACTTCGAGGAACCCTTTTTTGAAAACGTTTTTAGATATTTCCAATTCAAAAATGATTACAAGTAGAACCAGTTAAGAAAGCTAGAATTAATGTCCATCCCAAGAATGTTTCAGGAGCCTTTTCTGAAAGAACCATTAACTGTCCCAAAGGATCTTGTTTTTTATAGGCTTGAATATGTATTAAAAATGTAATGTAAAGTCAGTAAAATATATCGGGGAAATCGTAAGGCCGACTGAGTGTGTGCAGCTACACAATCACAAAAAGTGTGTGTCACTGTTGTCCTCTCAGTGACATGGGGATGGGTGTGTTGCAGAAAGGTCAAAGTTCAATGGGCCATGGGTTCATTTTCAGTCTGTTTCCTGTCTGCTGGGTGCTGTTCTCTTCTTCATTCAGTCACCAATCTACACACACACACACACACAGTAGGGGCATTCTCGTATTTCTGCCCTGTTAGAGTTTCGTAGTGCACTGGTGAGTGCCATGGTTCATTAACATGACGTATTGTGGTCATTTTGATCAGGATGGATCTGTCGCCAGCCCAAACAGCGAGTGTGTTTGGACTTTCATGCACAGAGGTATTTTTATTGATCTTATGTTCTCCCACTCTCTCGTTTCCTTACCCACACATACTGTACACACACACATATACTCTGTCAGGACTGTTAAGAGAAAAGCACGTCACTTATGATGTAATCAAAGGAAAGGTCTCTCACAGGTTCTTCATAACATTCATGTTTTCATTAGTGAGCGCTGACACAATGATAAAATATTGCAGAGAGGAAATCAAGCGCTGACATATCATTTATAAACAATAAAACTTGGACCAAAGATAATATGAGCCACAGGGGACAAGGCACATTTGTTTTTCACTATAACTCTGCTATGAGAGAATCCACTAACCTGTTGGATCTAAACTAAGGCAATGTAAGTGCATGACGTTGGACTTTGAGACATTCAGAGAAGGGCTGAAATAAATGAATTGTCAGTGCTAACCTCTTTTTGAAGGAAACGATACATAAAAAACATCTTATTTGCAGTTAACAAATGGATTAATTTATAAATAAACAAATAAACATTTGCCTCACACCTCCAGGGTTGGGGTTTGATTCCCGCCTCCGCCATGTGTGTGTGGAGTTTGCATGTTCTCCCCGTGCCTCGGGGGTTCCTCCGGGTGCTCCGGTTTCCTCTCCCAGTCCAAAGACATGCATTGTAGGTTGATTGGCATCTCTAAATTGTCCGTAGTGTGTGATTGCATGAGTGAATGAGAGTGTGTGTGTGTGTGTGTGTGTGTGTGCCCTATGATGGGTTGGCACCCCATCCAGGGTGTATCCTGCCTTGATGCCCGATGATGCCTGAGACAGGCACAGGCCCCCCGTGACCTGAGAATAGATCAGATAAGCGGTAGACAATGAATGAATGAATAAAAACACACAGGCAGCAAAACTGTAGATGAGATGACAATGGTTTCATCACAGTAATACCAAGCTCTTAATAGGTAATAGAGTTGAATGTCTCAACCAGCTGTAGCTGCATGATAGCTTATTTTCATCAAACCATCTCACTTCATGTCTCACTACACAAACCAGCATAGCCACTACCTCATAAAACAGTCAGATTTCTGATACACTGGTTCAACCAGAATTAAAACACATTGGATTCTCTTTGCTATCTTATCAGCATGTAACTAACTGGTGCTCTGGCACTGAGAAAATGGCATTGGTTAGGTCGTTATTATAGCCTCTACCTCTGAAAAGCGGTCCCACATGGCATTTATTAACTTAAGAATTTAATATGCTATAACTTAGGTTAATATGGATTTCCAGACACAGACTGGACCTAGTCTTCAACTTTAATTAACTTCAAACTATTTATTATAACCTAGTTAAAGATTCACTAATATCAGTTGAACTGTTTCTAGACAGCTTGACTTGATCAGTATTTTCTGATTTATTTGTTTAGATGTGTTTAGAAATACATAGCCAATAATGCTTATTATCATCTAGTTACACAAATCCAATAATAGAGCACACATATTTGCTAGCAATATATATTGAGCATGAGAAGTTTGAAGTTAATTAATCCTGATTTATAAGGTCAGGGTCAATGACTAAGTTCAGGCTTTGTCTGGAAAAACCATACGATCTACTCCACACCATTAACTGGAGTTATCTCGAGTTCTTCTAAGCTTTGATGAAGGATAAGGATCTTGAAGGAGGTGAGAACTAAAAGGTTTCCTAGGAAAAATAAACACTTAAGAAGTTAAAGACAAATATCAATATCAAAATCCAGTAATAAACATACAATATTGCCAAGGTGCTAGTAGCCACATCTATTAAATGTGATTCCGTGTCTGATAAAAAGTTTTTGTTCTACAAACTTTTACAGAAATGGCTGGTTTGGCTGCAGGGTTTTATTCCAATTTTAATACATGTATATAATGTTAGGTTTACACTGTAAGACTTTTGACCTCATTTTCCTGTCAAAGACAAGAATTGCACATCAGAAAGGTGATTTGAGATTGAAGTTCATAAAATGCATCATCAGCCAATTTAGTATCATTAAAATCTCAGTGTGAGCGCTGCTATGATAATATCTAAAACTTGACATAAGTTGTGACATAAGAACGTGACATAAGGTGATACAAAACATCTGAAACAGCTAAAAATTCTATACCATTTTTTTAAATCACAATACTATCAATTTACCAAAATGAAACAAAACATGCTAATGGCCAGAAAAATATATCTTTACAACCTCCAGCTCACTTCAAGAAACAAATCTTCTGCTTAGGTGAGCCTATTTTCTGTACAACTCCAGATGATAATTTGAGAATGAAGTCATTTATTTTTAATCTTCATCATACAATTTGAAAAAGAGAACTTCAGGAGATTATTGCAGTGTCTGTTATAAAATTTGGCCAAGATTTTAGTGCGATCATGCACAGCATGACAAGTAATAATCTTAAAAGCCCACTGTGAACATGCAGCGTAAAAGACCTAAGATGTGGCTGTTACATGGCTGTAATGAAAACCTGCTGCTACACTGGATAAAACTGAAGAATCTTGAAGAGATCTGTATATATCCTGTATCTGTATATTTTGAGCATTTAAAATACTCAAATCTTTACAATACACAAGCCCTTTACGTAAAAAAGTTTCATGCATAAAGTAAGCACTAAAAGTAAATAAATTCTGGTTCATACGCTCTATATTTAAATTATACTGCATATATGTAGTTAATCAAATTATTATAAAATGGATCCTAACCTCTATATGGTTCTTCAGATTAAAGGCTGAATTACTGAATGCTGACCTCAACAAGCTCTGGAAAGTAAACCAGACATGTGAAAAGTGAACACTATAGTTCGCCTTGGCCTTGACTTCAAAAAGGTAAAGTCATGGATGTTCTGGTGTGGTCAAAGTAAACCACTAAAACTAAAGTTTTCTATGTAATTTGATATAATTGGTTAGGAGAATAAATAATCCAGTCACCATCTGTGGAGTCAAGAGAAGGAAAAATTAAGAAAAAAAATGAAAATCAGGAGATGGAAGTAGCAAGCAGACTTGTAGGAAAACTAGTGGATTAGAAGCACTTAAAACATAAACCCATTTTAACTAGAATGATTGCTGATGAAAATTTATCAATTACACAAATAAGATTATTTTAATTGCTTACTTTATCTATTTATTTCTACTTCCTCTCATTTTTTAAATCATTTTTAGAAAGTCTTTGTAGATTTATTTCTATTTCCACTCGATCATGTGCACTAAGGATGGTCCGGCTCCACCATGGGAGGATTTAATTCAATGGGTAATTAAGCAATGTTTCAGCTCATGGTTAATTATCAGGCAAAGATCTACCACAGCAAGGGTCATCCTGAACTGCCTAATACTTCAGACCATTAGGATTTTCCCACTGAGCTAATTAGCACTTCATTAGTTTCTACACTCGCAGACCCTTGACCAATCCCATTCACACTTCATTAAATGGGTTTTCAGATGATGGCAGAAGTTAACTCACTCCATGACTTCCCACTGCATGCTTAACAACTCCATCTGGACTTCTAAGGCTTTACTACCCTACTCTATTCGTTATGATAAAAGCCAAAGACTGGATTTTAAAGGCTGATAAAAAATAAACCTGCAGAGAGTCACAGAGAGAGAAACTGTCTGAGAGAGAGTCTGCAGACTAGTTTAGGCATTGTGCCTATAAAAAAGAAAGGCTTTCTGACGGTAACACAGCAAGAGTTTCACCAGTAACACAGCAGTGTTCTAATTACACAGACACATGGAACTGCTCCAAATCATCCAAACCAGCTAAAATCTATTACATAAGTATGTCAGCGCACAGCACCTAGATCACAACACACATTTAACACGCTGTTATTATATAATAGAACCAGGACTATATGATACCATGATACAGGGGTGGAAAATCTTGTATTAATTGCACTTTCTTTCTATATTTAAGTACTTTTTGTATTTGTATTCTTACTTGTACCCCTACTCTAGCCAAATTACAAGAATTAAAGGATACTTTTTCTTCTTACATTTTCATTTTCATGATCAGATGAGGGGGGCACAGTGGCTTGGTGGTTAGCGTTAGGGTTGGGGGTTCAATTCCCGCCTCCGCCGTGTGTGTGTGTGGAGTTTGCTTGTTCTCCCCGTGCCTCAGGGGTTTCCTCCAGGTAATCCGGTTTCCTCCCCTGGTCCAAAGTGCAGTGCAGTGTAGGTTGATTGGCATCTCTAAATTGTCCAGAGTGTCTGTATGTGTGCCCTGCGATGGGTTGGTACTCCATCCAGGGTGTATCCTGCCTTGATGCCCGATGACGCCTGAGATAGGTACAGACTCTCCAGGATAACTGATTACAAATCTCATGCCATTTTTTCTCAGTAAAGTAAGTTTTGTAAATTAGCTTGTTAAACTGCCTAGCTAGTTAAGTTTTTTGTTGTTAGTTTGCTTTAGCATTCATTCTAAATGGGTTATTACACATTAAAGAAGCAGCAAGTCCAATTCTAGGTTTGCATGAGTTACTAAAACATTTTCCTTGATGCTTTGTGTAGTGAACTAGCTAGTCATGTAGATGGAAAAAAACATAAATTGTTTAAACCACTACAGGATAAGAGAATAACTAATATTCTGTGTTCTCTCTCTCCCCCTCTCTCTCTCTCTCTCTCTCTCTCTCTCTCTCTCACTCTATCCATCTGTCTATCTTTCTATCTCTTAAGCTACACATTACTCCTGCTGTCTGCTCAGATGTTTGCCTTCCAGACCTGCCTGATTCTTATGGTCTGCTTCTGCCTTCACCTGAGAATCCCTTGCTGCTGCTGAGGATGACCTTTCATACACAGCCTAAAGTATGCTGTGAAGTTGCTGTGGATTGTTCCACATAGAAACACTGCAGATGACTGTAGATGCAGTCTTAGCCTTTCTTAAAAACTATGCTACGCTCGACTCTAAAAGATTAATGATTTGTAATCTTGCTATCTAGTATCACCAGAAAATGGTGATGGATTCTTTTTTGAGTATGGTTCCTCTCAAGGTGTCATAGCCACCACAGACAATTCCCCCTACAACATAGCAACCCTTATTATTCATTGTATGAACTTTTTCTTCTGTTTTTTTTTTTTTTTTTTTTTGCTCAATTTGATCAAAACTCGCTTGATTACACTCACCTGTTTTGTATTGTTTCATTACTCCCCCTATTTAAGTTGTGAGTTTTTCCCAGTTTGGTAACTGGAGCATTGTATGCTCTGTGCTTCTGTTTACATGTGTTTGTGATTATTCTTTGCACTGTATTATAGTTTCCTTTTGTTTTTGTGTTCAAGACTTCCTTGCCTAGCCTAGCCTATCTTTTCTAGTTGTGTGTTCTTCCTGAATCTCTGTTTGTTCTTTGAGATATCCTACATTAAAATATTCTGCACTTGCATCCCACTTCATCTTCACTACACGACATAAGGTTTCTTCCTAATGTTGTCTCGGGGAGTTTTTCTTTGCCACCATCACCTCTAGCTCTTTAGGGTTAAATATAAATTTATATCTATATCTGGTGTTGGGCTATGTTCATTGTTAAAGATGCTACATTAAAAAAAAATTGAATTGAATTTTAACAACCAGTGTGTTGCTTTCTTTAAATTGCAATTTTCTCCCTTTTTTATATTTTAGTATTAAACAGATGCTAGAACTTTATTTGAAGTTGAGATATATGCAAGAGAGAAAGACCTTTAAGATCTTTCCAGGCAGACAATGCATATTTTTCAGGTCTGTCATAGATATTTATTCAATGAAAATACCCACTACTGCCAATACAAACTTTTATAACTTTTCAAAAAACAAGAGACCTTTTAAACTTTTTTTTTCTCATTAGAAAAAAGAAAATCTAAACTAGAACATCTTGGCTTTATAAATATATATATATATATATATATATATATATATATATATATATATATATAAACTATAAGCAGGTGGCATTTGCAAAGAAGGAAAGCAGTAGTTTTTATAAATGTTACAGTTTGAATATAACCTGAGCCTGATATTAATTTGGCATAAAATTAGAACGAGGAGAGAGGAGATTCTTAATGAAAATGCCTGCAAGCTCCACACGTGTGCAAGTGAGGTTGATTACAGTTCACAGCTTTTATAAACACCATGTGAGTTCACATAATGCCGATAGAATTGTCTTTATATAGAAGAAGCATGGGAAAAGAAAATTCCTTATTATCTTCTAATCCAGCTTGTCATATCACAGATAAGTAAACCATTCACTGTCTAACACTGCTTATCTTTAAAGAATCTAAGAAATTACTTGAGGCTCAAAATAAGAATACATAATAAATAACTTGATATAGGATAACAGCTGAAATAAAAGGCGATCTGTTCAGTCTGGTTATTGATTGTTGTTTGTTTTAGTTTCCTATTTAGATCTTTCTCAGCTAGGTCAAAATAATAAATCTACCTCAAAGAATAATTTTTTTTTTGCTTTCGGCTGCTCCCTGTTCGGGGTCGCCACAACGGACCAACTGGTCCGCACAACAACTTGGCAAATGTTTTACGCCGGATGCCCTTCCTGATGCAGCCCTCCAATTTTTCTGGGCTTGGGACCGGCACTGCATCCAGTGGCTG
Source organism: Hemibagrus guttatus (assembly GCA_033459395.1). Classification (NCBI taxonomy): domain Eukaryota; kingdom Metazoa; phylum Chordata; class Actinopteri; order Siluriformes; family Bagridae; genus Hemibagrus; species Hemibagrus guttatus. The sequence continues at coordinate 8,871,059 of JAUCMX010000004.1, forward strand.
GGGATCGAACCTGGGCCTTCCACATGATAAGTGAGAAACCTACCACTGAGCCACCAATGCCCCCTACCACAAAGAATAATAAAAACCTTACAAATATTAATTTAAATTCTAAATCTAGAACATATTCATTGGGGTTTGTTTATTAATTTCATAATACAAGTAACATTATGTACACATATATGTACACAAACATAAATTGTAAAAACAGAATTTGCAGTTTAAGCTTTTTAAAGATATTATTATGGTATACAAAGCAACACATATTCAAGGTATGGTAGGTATCAGTATATGATTTGTACAGCTGAAGCGGATGCTCGGAGCGAGTTCCTCTTAAATCTCATCACTCATCTGAATGAGTTAACTACTGCACACAGCAGGGGTCCAGAGAAAGACTATGAATCTGTGACACACTTATAGAGGAAGCTACATCATCACCATTTTACTACATCCGCACATGGGGGACATTGAAAATAAAGGCCCAAATGTACTTAAGGATAATTCTACATGTACAAACAAGTTCCAAAAAAGTTGGGACACTGTACAAATTGTGAATAAAAACAGAATGCAATGATGTGGAAGTTTCAAATTTCAATATTTTATTCAGAATACAACATAGATGACATATCAAATGTTTAAACTGAGAAAATGGATCATTTTAAGGGAAAAATAAGTTGATTTTAAATTTCATGGCATCAACACATCTCAAAAAAGTTGGGACAAGGCCATGTTTACCACTGTGTGGCATCCCCTCTTCTTTTTAGAACAGTCTGTAAACGTCTGGGGACTGAGGAGACAAGTTGCTCAAGTTTAGGAATAGGAATGTTGTCCCATTCTTTTCTAATACAGGCTTCTAGTTGCTCAACTGTCTTAGGTCTTCTTTGTCGCATCTTCCTCTTTATGATGCGCCAGATGTTTTCTATGGGTGAAAGATCTGGACTGCAGGCTGGCTATTTCAGTACCCGGATCCTTCTTCTACACAGCCATGATGTTGTAATTGATGCAGTATGTGGTCTGGCATTGTCAGGTTGGAAAATGCAAGGTCTTCCCTGAAAGAGACGACGTCTGGATGGGAGCATATGTTGTTCTAAAACTTGGATATACCTTTCAGCATTGATGATGCCTTTCCAGATGTGTAAGCTGCCCATGCCACACGCACTCATGCAACCCCATACCATCAGAGATGCAGGCTTCTGAACTGAGCGCCGATAACAACTTGGGTTGTCCTTGTCCTCTTTAGTCCGGATGACATGGCGTCCCAGTTTTCCAAAAAGAACTTCAAATTTTGGTTCGTCTGACCACAGAACAGTTTTCCACTTTGCCACAGTCCATTTTAAATGAGCCTTGGCCCAGAGAAAACGCCTGCGCTTCTGGATCACGTTTAGATATGGCTTCTTTTTTGACCTCTAGAGTTTTAGCCAGCAACGGCGAATGGCACGGTGGATTGTGCTCACCGACAATGTTTTCTGGAAGTATTCCTGAGCCCATGTTGTGATTTCCATTACAGTAGCATTCCTGTATGTGATGCAGTGCCGTCTAAGGTCCCGAAGATCACAGGCATCCAGTATGGTTTTCCGGCCTTGACCCTTACGCACAGAGATTGTTCCAGATTCTCTGAATTTTTGGATGATATTATGCACTGTAGATGATGATAACTTCAAACTCTTTGCTATTTTTCTCTGAGAAACTCCTTTCTGATATTGCTCCACTATTTTTCGCCGCAGCATTGGGGGAATTGGTGATCCTCTGCCCATCTTGACTTCTGAGAGACACTGCCAATCTGAGAGGCTCTTTTTATACCCAATCATGTTGCCAATTGACCTAATAAGTTGCAAATTGGTCCTCCAGCTGTTCCTTATATGTACATTTAACTTTTCCGGCCTCTTATTGCTACCTGTCCCAACTTTTTTGGAATGTGTAACTTTCATGAAATCCAAAATGAGCCAATATTTGGCATGACATTTCAAAATGTCTCACTTTCAACATTTGATATGTTATCTATATTCTATTGTGAATAAAATATAAGTTTATGAGATTTGTAAATTATTGCATTCCTTTTTTATTCACAATTTGTACAGAGTCCCAACTTTTTTGGAATCGGGTTTGTACTTAAGAATAACTGTGTGTCACTTCATATGAAAAGTAATCCATTCAGTAAGACAAATAAAACTAGCCATTCAATTAGAACAAAAGTAATAGTACCATATAAAACAGATGAGTCATTGTGTGTCTGTGGTAATGGATGCACTGCAATAGCTGTGCTACATTACTGGAAGATTTAGCTGCACACAGAATCCGTTCTTTCACCATTTTGTCATCATGTTGTCAATCTGTTTACAATGCTTTCCCTTTTATGGAGTTGTGGGTGCTACTGAATTAATCAGCCGTGTCGTGAATGCACTTGAAATGTTGAGGGATTGGCATTTATCGACAGATGGACCAAGAGGATATTGAAACCCAAGTTTACTAAAAGACTACCTCTTAAGACTACTCAAAGACCTCATAATCACCTGCTCCTCAATGCAGTGTTTTTATATACTTTAATTTTTTTTAATTTTGAGAAATCTACAGGTTATGTAACATAGCAATAATTAAACACAGTAATCATTATGTCTTTTCATAGACATTGAAAAAATGTCTATATGTTTGTGTGTGTGTGTGTGTGTGTGTGTGTGTGTGTGTGTGTGTGTGTGTGTGTGTGTGTATGTGTGTGTGTGTGTCTGTGTGCACGTGTGTGTGTGAAATGTGGTTCTAATGAGAGCAGCAGACAAGGCCAGCACAGACGCACTGTCAGCGGATGCCCGGCCGTTTATATAGTGCAAGCAACAGTGTGTCTCTTCCTCTTAAACTGATGACACCAGGCCTGCTGCAGCCGCCAGTCCCCCGGCCCCAGATAACTCATATGTCTTTTAGACTAGAGAGAGTGGAGACACCAAAGCGTCTGGTTTACAGTCAGTATAAGAGATTCATACACACACACACACACACACACACACACACCTAGCAGACATGCTGCAGAGAAGGAGTAAAGATAAACCAGCTAATGTAAAATTACAGCCAGAGTAACCACAGACATAAGAGTAGAGAAAGACTCATGCCTGGAATACTAATCCCACACTGAAGAGACAAAGAACAAGAGCAGCTTTCAATACAGATCAAGGTGTGTTCTAGCTGTACAGTGATTGCCTGCAGGACAAGGGTTTTATTGTGCAGAATTACAAACGCTATCCCACACGTATATGAATTTAAGATGTTAAACATTCGCCATTGTTTTAAACCAGCACACAGTTCCTTTTAAGCCAGACATTTTAGGAATATTTAGAAGACAAATACCTGGACAAGCTTGTAGATATGAACACATCTTGATCAATAGAAATTGTAGTCTTAAAGCAATAACATTTAACAATAAACAGAACACAATTTGTATTAAAATGATATGGCTCAATAAATATATAAATAATAATCAACAGAAAGTGTAATAAGGCGGAAGGTGTAGAGTCCATCATGCAGATATTTATTAAAGACGGCAGACAAACTCATGGTCACAAAACAAGCAAGGGTCAAAAGCCAAAACACAAAAAAGAAACAAACAAATCCAAAAACAGCAAGTTGTTAAAAAAGTTTATATATATATATATATTCTAAAATAAAATGTACCAAGATAGTAGGAAAGTGTTCACTATACAATTATACAACTATGAGCATTGGGATTTCCTTTATCGTAACTCCTGCTTGAATTCCCTATATTACAGCTAAAGTTCCCGTTCCCCATGTTATTGATGATGATGATGATGATGATGATGATTTAATTATTATTATTATTATTATTATTATTATTATTATTATTATTATTATTATTATTATTATTATTATTATTATTATTTTCAATTCAATTTATTTGTATAGTGCTTTTAACAATGGCCATTGTCCAAAAGCAGCTTTACAGAAGTAAAGAAACATAGGAAAATTATAATGTTTAAAGTTACTATTTATCCCTAATGAGCAAGTCTGAGGCAATGGTGGTGAGGAAAAACTTCCTGGGATGAGGAAGAAACCTTCAACCAGACTCGGAAGGGAACCTCATCCTCATTTGGGTGACACTGGACAGTAATAATGTAACTGTTGATGATGTGCTTTCTGCAACAGCAACCAACAGCTCTTGAGGAACTAATAGGTCAGTGTAGTTTCTGAGTTCATTATAGACTTAGCACTAATACCTTCCTGCCGAAAGCTGACTGAGGCAATGGCAGTTCAAAGATGGTGTGATAGTCTCCAAGTGGTTCTATCCACAGCAGTTCCCTGGGTCACAGGCTGTCCACACAGATCTATCCCCAGCAGCAGTGAGCACCACCAAGCGACAAGACTCCAACCACAAGTAGAGCATCTAGATGGATCAGGCAGGTCTGGAAAGAAGAAGTGGTCACACTGGAAACTCAGAACACTGGGAGCTCAAGATGATGATGATGATGGTGATATTTCATTATAATATGCATTGTCACTTTACTTTCTACTATAGGGATCAGTTACAGTGTAACAAACCAGACGGCAGTCCTGGGTGTGTCTCCTGGGTCTGGGTCTCCAGTTTCCTCCCACCTTTCAAAAACATGAAAATGAGCTGATTTCACCAAACTGCCCCTAGGTGTTAATGGGTGTGTACATGTCCTGCAAGGGACCTATTTGTGGCACATTCTCCCACCTTCCCATGTTTTGCATTGACAGTGACTCTGACCAAGCCGCTACTAAAGATGATGAAAGCATGATATCTCGATTACAAATGACCAAACTTACTCCGTTTGTTTGGTTACGACGTTCTCAGATAATGATATATCAAATTTATCTTAGTGTTGTTTTGCCTTAAGAATTATGAAGCTAGTGTGGATGTAAAATTAGGGACTAACAAGATAAAATGGAAGAGACTTTTGTCCTCTTTGGTCTCTAAAAACACAGCAAGGCTGCCCTCTAGTGATAATCTCTGGTGTGCAATATTGTGGCTTTAAACTGACGAACATGCCAGTTTTACTCCAAAGAAATGATGCAGCACCCCTGGAGCAAGGGGGGACGGGGGTTAAGGGCCTCGCTCAAGGGCCCAACAATGGCAGATTGGCAGTGCTGGGACATGAACCCCGATCTTCTGATCAACAACCCAAAGCCTCAACCTCTTGAGCAGCCACCACCCGCTTTTTATTTAGTTATACTCTAATGCATATTAGTCAGAAATGACCTTAAACAATTTTACATTATGAGTCTGGGCTCTAGGAATGTATTCAATAACTGAATAAAAACCTGTGTTTCGATCAATAGAGAGTAACACAGGAATGATTTATAGAGAATTTTATAAATGGCGTATTAAACGTGTTCCTGTCTAACACAAGGTGTCGCTGTTGTACATCAGTACGATAAAAACGTTCTACATACTTATTATCTACATCAAACAGCAGTACATAAAAAAAAGAAATTCAAATAAATTAAAAAAAAAATGTAGATAAGTAACTCCATGACAAATGCATCTGTCAATCTGTTCATTTTTTTCTTTTATTTCTATTTTGCCAATCCATATTATTAATGTCTCCAGTGTGATGACTAACCTGACATGCATGCTCTGGTCCTGATGCTATAGGCCTACAATGCATACTGAGAGAATGCACTGTAACCCAAAATAAAGTGTTAAAAATAGAAACAATGAAGTTGCATAAGAAAACAGTCTAACATCTTTTGGCTTGTTAGCTGCATATTGCTGAAATCCTCTACAACACAGTGGCTTTAATGAAATTCTGCAAAGCCATGCAGTAATCAAAATTCAGTCTGAAATAGTTTAAGAGCTCAGTGAGCCAGAATAAAAGGTTGGGGATTGAACATCTGAATTTGTCAGTACTGGAATAACAAATTAGACACGAGCAAAACGTCTGTATGTAAAGCAGGGTTGTTTTTTTTATCTACAAATGCTGTGCTATGGTTAATGCTGCTTTTACAAAAGAACAAATCACAGCTTACTGCGATAAACAGAAATAAGCAGCCAAGACAACTAAGGTAATTGTTTATTTTCTTTATGTTCTGAAATTTGTTGGAAATGTAATCTTTTCCTTCTGCCATAGGACATCCCCTGTGGCCCGGCCTGGCCTCTGTTACTCAGATCTATGTTATAGGACACAGCCCAGGTAAACAGAGGTTGTGCACAGAGCGATGGTGTGTATAATGGAAACAGGTAGTGTGGCGTGGAAGGGGCTGAGGTACAGCCATTCATCTCAGCTTTCATCTCAAGTAGCCACTGTTCAACTGTTACCCTAAAGGTATTTCAAGAAATGATAACACGATACATCTTTTTGAAATTTTCTGTCAAGGTAAATTAATCAATCGTCCGTGAACAGATCAGATCAGGAGGGTGAAAGGATCAGGTAGTGACTATGGCTACTAGTTTGTATTTTTAGTCTGTCAGCAAAAAAAAAAATGTAAAAAATTGGTTTTAAAAAATGAATTTAATGCATGTAATTAAAGAGACAGTATTCCTGTATTCAGTATTCCTGGGATAGATTCCAGATCCACAGCAACCCTGAGTAGGATAAAGTCATTACTGAATATGAATTCACGTAGTTAAAGAAAAAATTACAGTAAGTAGACTACATTTCTATTGAAAACATCATGGAAGCTGTTTTTGGACTTGCATGTCATTTTGATTATTTTCCTATAACAGCACCCCCATTGAGTTTTATTCCTTACTTGACGAATGAATTATATAGGTGAACGTTCCAACTACTCAAACCTCAGCATGGATGCGATGATTTCTAGGTTAACAAATCATTAGCGATCTGTTTTTGGATTTGGAAAAAAAGCAATAAGTGTGAGACCAGACTGAGAATTGGGATATCACTGATACTGCATCATTCCGAACTGCGAACAAACTTTGGTCCAAAAAGTTTAGCTGAACCCCAAGACATCTCCTGGTGTAGGAGTTGGAGGTATCAAGTACCAAAGTATTTACATCTACAACATCATGATGGCCTGAAAGTCTATTACACAAGAATGGCATGCCAGGCTAAAGTTTGCAGGTGATTAACAGGATAAAGATCTAGCCATTCATCCTGTTTAATCAGATAAAACAAAAATTGAACTGTTTGGCAAGATTTATCAGCATTATGTATGAAGGAATAAAGAGTGAGGTTTTATGTGAAGCATGAAGACTGATGCACTTCAGAAAGTTGATGGCATCATGAAAGGAGGATTATCTAGAAACACCTCAGGAAATTTAAACCTTGGGTCTTCCAACAGAAAAGCGTTCCTAAGCATAGCTCCAAAGTTAGTAACAAGATAGCTTAAAGAAAGCAAACATTGCAAAACTATGACGTGACTTTCTGGACTGAACTGAAAAAAAGGACACCCACCTACCACCTAACTTACACCAGTATCGGAAAAGTGCAGGCAGCATATTGTGAGAAGCTTGTGGAAGGCTAGCCCTTTGATTCAAGTGTTGGATTCAAGTTAAGCAATTAAAACTCACTCACTGAAAGTCTGAAATTAGTTTGTATGTGTAATGAGGAAGGGCCATAGTGGATATAAGAGGTCAAACTCATTCTTGATCATCCTGTTTGAGCATCAGGAATTCAGGCGCTGCAATGATTCCTAGAAGTTTTACTGGCATCCAGATCCAGTTCTAGTCTGAAAAGATCCTATTACCCCTTTATTCAACTTTCCTCCACATCTTTTCTGCACACACCTTCCTCCAGCAAGGATGCAATGATAGAAAGATATTCAAATTAAAATCTATTGCCTGTATTTCGATTATATGAGGTAATAATCAGATTGTATCTACTTCCCTATTATTTGAACAAACTCAATAGCCTCCTGTCTACTATCTACTCAGGTGAGGTGTAGCTCATTCAACATTCATCAACATTCAACAGGCATTATCAATCGATTAGGAGTACATGTAGGGTATTAGACCATCAGGTCCAAGCCCTGCTGATCCAATTTAGATTAGTTTAGAAAAGGGGGCATGGGAACAAGGACTAAACTGGCTTATTTATTTCCTGTAGACAAATTCTCACACTATGGTTGTTATAAGCATTGACATATTGCTGTAAATAAAACTCATAACAATTTATCTAATATTTCTTTTTTCAGGATAGAGACTGCTGCAATGCAGCCTGAGTGCTGAGTAGGTGTTTATTTAACATTTTAGAAAAGAGTCTCCAGTGTCAGCACCGTGTAACAGTCCAATGTAGAGTTTTCAAGTTTTCTGGAGGACTTTTCAGTTTCTCAGTTACATGACAAGCTGCAAATTTGCTCTTTATTTATTGCAAGAGCGAAAAAAGAAATGCTGGTGAGGGAACAGTTGTTAACAGCTGTTATAACATAAGCAATAACAGGAAATAATAGGCTTTACTAACTTTCCACAGTACTAAATGTAAATATAGTGGGTAAATCATATAAAAAGCAGATGCACAGCTACAGGACAGGCGAAGCAGAAATAGGATGTGGCCCCAAGTTTTAAGAAGAACACAAAGTCCAGGAAAATGCCAGTGCAAAATACTGCAATGGGTAATGTACAATGCTATACCAGGAACCGTCCTAAACGGGGGAATCCTTCTCACTAGTCTGTGGGACCTTATTTCGAATTGTTGAAATGCTTTTCAAAATGAAGAAACAGTCCAGTCTGGGAGACAGAAAAGTAAGAAGAAACAGAACTGTGAAAAGATTGTCTAATAAAGGATGACAACTGTAGGCTAAGGCTTATTATAATGCTAACCCAATTCGCTTTGGCAATCAAGCAGCTAGCTAGGAGCTACAGCTTAGAGACTGGAACATTTAAAATTTGGAGCATGTTATATTTACTATTTACCAGCTGTAGTTTTCTTAGTAGAATTTGTCGTTTTGATCTGCTAGTCTTAATAGCTTGGACTTTAAAAGTGTATAGAAGGCAGCAGTTTGCTAAAAATGCTCTGTTATACATGCAGCATATGAGGCATGAGTCAAAAAATGAGTGAGTCAAAAAATAATAATCATTGTCAAGTTGCTGAGGTTTAGAAGAAATAAAACATGGCATGGTGTTGTTGGAAAAGAAACAACCTCTGGATTATAATAGCATTTCACTAGCCCATCATGTTCACTGTTATCTGAAGGGTATTTCAAGAATTTGACTGTCTGTGTAAATGAATCAATTGTTCAAATTGTCCATGAACAGATCAGATCAGGAGGGTGAAAGGTCAGGTAGTGGCTACTATTTTATATTTTTAGTCTGGCAAAAAAAAAGAGTTCCAAACAGATTTACAGTTTTAAAAAAGTAATTGTACGCATGTAATTAAAGAGTCTGTCTGTCAGTCCAGTGTTCCTGGGATAGAGTCCAGATCCACAGGGCCCAGGATAAAGGAATCTTGACCAGGATGAAGTAATTACTGAAAATTAATTAATGTAGAAAAATGAATTAATGTATTTACCACATGTATGGGCATGTGGTAGCTTAGTGGTTCCCATCCCACTACCCCAGGAATCCCAGGTCCAACAAGCTACTGCTTTTGGGGCCCATAAGCAAGGCCCTTAACCCTCAATTGCTCTGTTGTATAAAATGAGTGAAAATATAAGTTGCTCTGGATAAGGGTGCTCTCCAAATGATGTAAATGTAAATGAAATGAAGTTAAAGAAAAATGTAAGTTTAAGATTTACGTATTAGTCCACATTCCCATTAAAAACATCATGGAGTCTGTTTTTGGACTTGGTCTTGATTATTTCCCAATAACAGAACAATTTTATTTCCACTACTAGAATGAATAATATTTAGTTGAACTTTCCAACTATTCAAACCCCAGCAAGAATGTAGTGATTTCTAGCTTAACAAATCATTAGCAATCGTCTAAAGTCTGAAGCGTTTGATGCTCTGCTGTGGACGGCAGTCCAGTTATTTGTATGAAGATCACAGCACATGAAAATGTTTTTTCAATTTCTAATTTCACATCAGATTTATATCCTTTTCTTCCTTCACATAAAAAGCTTCAAATGAATTCACAGTGGATACAATTCTGCTTTCTGAATATGGAAATATATGAACAGATTTGGATTTGTTTGGATGATGCAGATCTGGAGAACCACAAAACATATTGTAACAACACCTTGTAATGCTAATTTTATAACAATAGTGCCTATTGAGGAAGGCTCTAGTGCACCACACCTGCTGCATTCTTTCTGTCAGTGTCCTTAGCCTATACAGGCATGATAGGACACTCAACTGGACACAACACAATTGAAATCATCTCTGAAATATTAGCATCTGAACATGACCCTTTAGTATTTGAATTGAATCAAAACACAATTTTAGGAATACGAGTTCATTTAAACCCAGTAATTGTTAATTAATGTCCATCTCCAGATTGCTCCTGTTTAGCATATCATAGGTTTGGCTTTAATTAGCCTGTGCTTAATTAGCATTTATGTGAACTCAGCATCCACTTTAAATCGGTAGGACTCGCCAGGTCAACCCTAATGTGCAAACACAAAGAAAGCAGGGTCAGAGAGAATTCATAATGAAGCCATTTCTGACTGATGCAGTGCCACTGTATTAACAAGTGAAAATATGGGTGGGTTTTTTTTCCACTGCCACAGCTGGGTCTTTATTTGTAGGAAAGAAAGAGCGAATAAAACAGCTCGAGAGGTCAGGAGAAAGTGTGTTGTGATGAGGTTTAGTCTGGGCCACTTGTCATCAAAACCGCATTAAGAACAATGTCAGATAGCATCAATGAGTTCATTTTCACATCCATTCCCATAGTATGCTGTATCCCAGCACATGTTGAGATGTCCTGTTTTGACACGCTGTGATGATCGAAATGAACTCAGGCTGTAATCTTGTCCAGCCATGTTTTGTAGCTCCATGTCCACTTCCCATTTCTGGCCTTTTAGTCACAGCGACATGACGGTGTTCTCATTACGATCAGATTCACATTATCATCACTTCACTCCTGCAAGCTGAGTCATGTTTTACCAGAGAGCAGATGAGGCGTGTTCAGAAGAGGTGGACACCATGCAGCAGTGAATTAAACAGCCATGAAAATAAATTACAAACAGTTTGCAGGGCGAAAGAAGGTGTATTTTTTATCAGAGGAATAATAATACCTACCTGTTTGACGATAATTACATTCTAAGACCAAGCAAATTTTGAATGTTGTATTTAAATTCTAGTCATTTGTGCTCAAATTTCAGACTAGATGCTTGTCATGTTCACTGTAAAACTGAAAGATTAGAATTCTAACAAGCATTCAACTTTTTTCCTTTACTAAACTGAGAGTTTTACGTTTCCAGCTTTTAAATAACATGCTTCTGTGTGAACTTAATGTTGTTTTAAGACATGACCCTGTCATATTGGCTCTTACAAAGAAACATACTAATGAGCAGCTTTCTAGTATCCAGCCCTAACCCCAAACTTCACATGGCTTCTAATGTGCAGCCTCATTAAGTCAATGGAATATAAATCCCAGGCAATTACAGGCTATTCCTCCTCACATTTCCAAACAAACAGGCTTATTTGCATATTGTCTAAATGGATGGCATGCTGGTGAGAAGGAAGTGGATAAGAAGAGGTAATGCATGATATAGTTTATTTTTCGTAAGCAAACCTGTATTGTCTGAAGCCTTGGGATAAAAAGATAAAAAAAAATAAATAAATAAATAAAATAATAATAATAATAATAATAATAATAATAATAATAATAATAATAATAATAATAATAATAATATAATAAATAAAAAGTTATATCAGATGTAAGTAAGCAGCTGAGATAGTTGAGAATTGATAAAGTTATTTATGGAAAAAGAAATCTGTGCAAATGTGCAATACTGAAAAGCAAAAACCCTCACTGCATTGATCTTAATGACACTTAATCTGTTTAGTGAAAGGTTTTTTAAAGAATTAAACACTGATTTCTCATCAGAAGTGAACGCAATTCCATCTTGCAATCAGAAAAGAGTACAAAAGTCTGAAAGCATAATTTATTAGGAACAGCCTTTATAGGCTCATCGTTTCTCTTCATATCTACTACACTGACCCTTTAATCATGAAGAGTTTCAAAAGTATTAAAACATGATTGTGTTCATGTTAATTAGTTATTGTTAATTTGACTAAACAATGCTTACAGCTTACTGCAGAGCCTAGGAGCTATGTTATCAAATTTCGTAGACTTTCAGCATTGTTGTATGTTCAGTCACCTTAAAGAAGGCATTTGTTTATGTTCTAAATGTGGACACTTTAATAAATCATTGTTCTCATGTCACAAATATAAAGCAATACTGCCTGTGTATTACATTTTCTCTTGGTTCGATTGCTTGTCTATTTGCCACGGAAGCTTCTCCATAGTTAGGTGGGCAGAAAACTAAATATAACAGATTTATATGGTGCAGAAAAAATATTCAGGTCAGAAAATGACTGGGAATCGATCCAGGATAAGTGTTGTATGACACACACACGCACACATCTCTCTATTGTCTTTATTTTGTTTCACAGTATTAGAGTGTGCATCCTTTGTTTAATAGAAAAAAAGTTGAAGAGCAAAGAAAAGAAAGGCATTGATGTCTTTTTCATCTCTGTTCAAACGCACAGAGCGACAGACGGAGCACCTGTGCTGCATTGGCTTGGGATGATGACCTACTGGGATGTGTCTCCCTCCACACACTGCTGGAGTCGACTACACACTTAATAATACTGCAGCGAAAGTCGTTAAACCAAGCTTATGGTGTGATAGTGAAGCTTATCTTTATAGTGAAGCTTATCTTTTCAAGTGCTGTCCCGTACCTGCAGTACAATGAATTAGCACAAAGTGTATTTGGAACTTTTCAAGCGTGTTGAATTTCAATCTAATAATCTTATACTAACTAACCCTAAAACTAATCATATGAAACAAGTACAGTTTTCAAAATTTCTTGGACTTCTTTGGTAGGAAGCAATGAATTCACCTTTCCACAATGTATTGAGCCCAAATCCTTTCCTTCTGTAATGTAATATTCATTCCTTCCTGATCTCTTTAAATAAATGACCCAGTTTATAAAGTGAAGTGCCTTGTTGAATGGCTCTAATGCGAGATAATGTGAAAGGTTAGAAGGGTAATCGCATGATGAGTGCAGGTAGAAACCATCGCTTAAGTGGATATAAGAAGGTCATAATGTATCCCTGCCGTAGGCGGCAGAATCTGGCAATATTTTGCAGTGATTTATTGTATGCTGATATGGTTTATGTTGTCCCAAAACATAACTGTTTATCTCAAGTGATTAGATCAAGCTTTTTAACTCTATGCCTTCCTCCTTCCATGCACCGCTCCCTACCCTTTCTTACAAAGAAAATAATACATTCAGTACTATAGCATGGGCTAGTATATGTTAGTAGAAAACAATTCAGAAATTGTGTCTTAGTGCCTCACATTATAACTCTACTGAGATTCCATCGCAATCAATTACTATCATTATGACTTAATAAGTGCTCAAATAATAATTCATTACAAGATAATCAGAGCACTAGCACTATTAAAACCCACATTCTAATTCTATGATGCCATTGTGACCATTATAAATCCTATAATTCCCATTATACTTTACATATGATGGCGCAATCAGAGTATTGTCAACAATACCAGCTATTGTAACTATTGTAGTATTAGTAGCATTGTTCCATAGAAATGCTGAATTCTTGATTCTGATTGGTCAGTAGGTATTCTAATCCTACAGAACGAGTTGATTTCTTTTCTACAGCAGTGCTGTCTGTAATCTTTTGGTCTAATATGTTATCATTTCTGCAGTTAAAACTGTACAGTGGAAGTGCCACATAATCTAAGGTACTTTTTCACACATGAGGGGTTTTATCTGTACTTTGTGCCAAGAATTCAATAAGTCTGACAAAGTATGAACACTGTTTTTGAGCACTGGAGCAGCAAAGAGAATAGTTCTCTTGAAAATGGTGTCCCCATCAACCGAACTGCTACGGTTCCAAAGAACATGATTGGTTCACTTCAAGTTATTTCATCTATCAAATTTTGATAGCAGAGAAACAAGCCACAGTTCCAAAGACATTCTTCAGACACTTCAAATCTCTAATTATAAGCTGTTCCTTGAAACAAGCCTAGAATTGGTCCTGAATGGGACAATGCTGTATTGGACCAAGTGTGAAAGCATCCTTATAATAGATTGTATATTATAAAATAATAGTGTTTTCAGTGCATGAGATGGAATTCTTTATTGATATATTAAACCAGACTATAATTAGCTTGCCATTGTGAGAGTGCTTAAACTGAAAACACTGCAAAAACAAAGATCTCGTGCCAGTCTGCATCACTTAAAGTATTCTTAGATGAGATTTGCTCCTTGTTTGCAGGTATTTTTGCACGGTGGCATTATGCATGAAGAGTATTTGTACTAATGCAAAATGATGAAATGGCAAAGGGATTACCATAATTTTGCAAACATGCATGCACACAAAAGTGACACAACATTGTACAAACAAGCCACAGTTCCAAAGAATTTCTTCAATGCAAAAGCAAACCTCTGATTATAAGATGTTCCTTGAAACAAGCCTAGAATGGGTCCTGGATGGCAAAATCCCATATTGGACCAAATTTGAAAACACCCTTATAATATATTGTATATTATAAAAGAAAATACAATAATAATAATAATAATAATAATAATAATAATAACAACAACAATGATAATAATAATAATAATAATAATAATAATAATAATAATAATAATAAATTAGCTATTATTATTATTATTGATGTTGTGAGGAGATGTTTATTTAACATCATGGTAGGAGTCTCCAGCATCAGCATTTTTCAACAATCTTATACTACAGGAAAGTAATTGTAACAGAGAGGCACTTTGGTTTCTCTAAAATGTGAAAAGCATAATAAAAGAGAAGAAGAAAGAGCATTTAAAGCTGTTATAATCTAAATAACTGGTAACAGAAATTAACTTATCTTCTAGATATTCCACAATATTAAATATATACACAGATCAGCCATAACATTATGAGCAGTGAGAGGCGAAGTGAATAACACAGATTATCTCCTCATCATGGCACCTGTTAGTGGGTGGGATATATTAGGCAGCAAGTGAACATTTTGTCCTCAAAGTTGATGTGTTAGAAGCAGGAAAAATGGATAAGCGTAAGGATTTGAGCGCGTTTGACAAGAGCCAAATTGTGATGTCTAGATGACTGGATCAGAGCTTCTCCAAAACTGCAGCTCTTGTGGGGTGTTCCCGGTCTGCAGTGGTCAGTATCTATCAAAGGTGGTCCAAGGAAGGAACAGCGGTGAACCAGTGACAGGATCATGGGCAGCCAAGGCTCATTGATGCACGTGGGGAGAGAAGGCTGGCCCGTGTGACCCGATCCAACAGACAAGCTACTGTTGCTCAAATTGCTGAAGAAGTTAATGCTGGTTCAGAATTCACAGTGTCAGGTGTCAGAATACACAGCGCATGATGGGTCAGGGCTGTTTTGGCAGCAAAAGGAAGACCAACACATTATTAGGCAGGTAGTCAAATGCTATGCCTGGTCAGTGTAAACTATACATGGTTAAAGGTAATAATATAATCATTTAAAAATGTTATTGTTGGAAAATTGATGTGGTAGATAAACATAAAAAATCAAACATTTCTAGATGTGCTGCTATTTGAAAATTAATAAATTTGTAATTGATTATTTTCCTATAACAACACCATTGTGGGCGGCACGGTGGCTTAGTGGTTAGTACATTCGCCTCACACTTCCAGCGTCCTGGGTTAGAGTCTCGCTGCCGCTCACTGCATGTGTGGAGTTTGCATGTTCTCCCCATGCTTAGTGGGTTTCCTCCCACAGTCCAAAGACATGCTTCTAGGCTGATTGGAGTCTCTAAATTGCCCATAGTGTGTGAATGAGAGTGTGTATGTGTGTGTGCCCTGCGATGGGTTGGCACTCCGTCCAGGGTGTATCCTGCCTTGAGGCACAGGCTCCCCGTGACACGATGATAGATTGAAAAGCGGTACAGACAATGGAATTGAATTTTTTTTATTATCATATAAAAGCTCAGTCAGCAGTGATTATATTGCTGTTCTTTCATCACACTCTGGCTTATAGTAAAGGATGTGCTGAAATGTTCCTTAAAGATACAGCCAAAGTAAAGTCCATGTGTAGTTTTTTAAACTATAGGTACTATAGAAAGGTTTTTTTTATAGTAACTCTGAAAATATGAAGAGATGAGCCCCAAATGTACCATTTTGTTCTTTTGGACATGCACTTAAGCTTTTGTTCAGATTTTTTTTTAACAGTAGCTAAGCATATCAGCTCTGCCTGGCTCAAACAGCCATTTTTTAAAGCCTCAGATGTTATGTAAGAGCTGTTCTACTCTTATTCATAACTCCTTTATTCAAAACTCTGAGAAAGTTGCGGATCATGAAATAAAAATCCCGGGTCCCACAATGTTCTAAAAAGCGAGCAGGAATGAATCATCCAGTCAGCAAAATAAAACAAATTTAAAAAAAACCTAGAGAAAAACATTCTTCCGAATCTTAAAAGAGCCAACATTCAAG
The DNA here is from genome assembly GCA_033459395.1 of Hemibagrus guttatus. Classification (NCBI taxonomy): domain Eukaryota; kingdom Metazoa; phylum Chordata; class Actinopteri; order Siluriformes; family Bagridae; genus Hemibagrus; species Hemibagrus guttatus. The sequence continues at coordinate 8,887,586 of JAUCMX010000004.1, forward strand.
TAGTTGGGAAAGTTTGTCACAGGCCCTTTAAATGTGCTTTTAAATTGCAGACTGAATGAATTCCTTTGGGTGAGGACCCGCACTCTCTAATCTGGACATTGGTATTCGTGGCCGTCGGCGTTTGTACTGATTGTGTGGTGGGATTTGAAGACAGGCAGGAGGTGAGGGGATCTGTGAGAGGCCAGGAACATTGTGTGCTGAAGTGATACTGGCCTGTAAAGGTGGGCTTCTCTGAGGAGCTATACACACACAGGAGCGGTTCCCATGCTCCGGTTCTCTGTGCAACTCTACAGTGTGTGTGGCCTGCACTTACAGGCCTGACAAAAGCACTCCAAACTCCCAATTACCCACAAAATCCTTTTTCTGTTTCTCTGTCTTTTTTTTCCTGCTCTTTAAGGACATTTGCTTTCAGAGATTGCTATTCTGAGATGAAACCATGATATTTTTCCAGATATACTCTTGCTTTCCCATACAATTCATGCTCTCTCTTGTCCTGTAGTTGAGGGTCAGATTTTAATGTCCAAATTGAAATGCAAAAAGAAGTTGTGTTCCTAAACAATGCACTTTCACTTCACTTCACTTTTCACTATGTACTCTACAGCCTTATGTATGAATTTTAATGGAATGCCATAGTTTCTTTACTAACTGAAAGTTTTAGTCTTTTCCCAGTCCATGGCAAACACATGTAATGCAATACCACTGACTTTAGCAGAAATAAACACACAATTTGAGCTAATTTAAAAGACATGTGTAAGACGTCCTGTCTACCAGAATGTCATCAGCCATTTGTCTCATCCAGCGTCAGCACCCCTCTTCCACGACGTAATCATTGTGTTCATCATTGTGTTCATCATTGTTGATTTATTGTGTTCAATGAATCAACACTTTTTTTTCTGTTAAATATGTGCGTCATACTGGGTCTTGAAGTGAACTTGTTCTTGTTGGAATATTCAGTGTGAACAGACTAATTATAATCCAAAAATGCCATAGAATAGTGCATACATATGCAATTTGGGATGCACCTAGTTACATATATGGCAGATGCTACACATAGATATGTTTTTAAAAAAACAAGTGTAATCTTTCATATTATAAATTTTTTTATTTATTTAGCATTACATTATCTGCAATAGGAAAGTCTTCAAAACAGAGGGTTTTGCTGTTTCTTGTTAACATGGCAAGCTGCAAACAAAGGGAGAGGTGTATGAGGAAAGAACTGTTTAAAACTGTTATAATCTACGTAATAGCCAGAGTTTGCTTTGTCTGAATGCAGTACCATAAGGTTAAAAGTATCTATAGAAATACTGTGCCAGTATTAGGAGAGGTAACAATAATTAGTGCATCACACCACTGATCACTGCCTATTTTTCTATAACGGAATGCCTTTTCATGTTTTATTTAAACCTTAGATCTTGAATACTGACCACGGTGAAGGAAGAATCAGGCTCTTCAAAAGTTTTGAGGAAGAACTCCTCCGAAAGGGTGTTATCACTGATGGGATCTGGCCTGTCACATATATGTAATAACATGAATATTTAAAATACAATCAGAAAGATGGGAGTGACTCACATTTGAAATATGAATTTCCACATTGAGCCTTATAAATATTAGACTTAATAAGCAGCTGACCTGACTAATGATCAGCTGAGCTTAAATTGTTAATAGGGACACAGAGATGGCACGAATGAGTGTCATTATGTGCAGTCATTTCTGTCATTATAACATCAAGCTCAGAGCTCATAAAGGCCTAGGACTTTATGATGATGCACTGAGATCTCACTCCCTTTGTCTCTCTCTATCTCTCTCTCTCTCTCTCTCTCACATACACACACACACACACACACACACACTCAGACAATCCTTTTCTGGTAGGGTGTCAAGAAAATGCACATAGATTAAAAATTTTAGAGCGTGAGTTATGACAGAGATGATGCTCTGATCACTAATTAATGTATGTGCTATTATGTATGGGTTACGATGGTTAGAATTTAAATGCTGCTTGAGCTATAACGTGTGAGTTATAGTGTGTGAATTAGAATATATTTGTTATAGTAGTGATTCCATGACTGAATTGTAATTTGCTAGAATGTGTGAGCTATAAAGTGTGAGTTATAACAGCGATGATGTCCTGATTGAGCTATACTGTGTGAAAGATTTTAAGCCAGACAGAAAAGGTTTTCTTTCTCCTGACAAACAAAATAGAAATGTTCACAGAACCCATTGGTAGGCTGACAAGACTTAATTATCTTTACTTTGTTTATCATTTAATAGCTCAGTACCTAACTCAAGGCAATCCAACACTAGTTTGGGGCTAGTCAGCATTTTGGCTGCTGAATGTCTGATTTCTAGTTGGCATTGAGAACTGAGGATTACACAGTCAGACCAGTGCATCCAGCTTTACATACCCTCCAGGTACAGAACTCTCTCTGTCTGAGACACACACACACACATCTCTGTATTGCAGTATCTTAATCATCTGCTGCTACTATTCAGATCAGCCCAATTTATCTGTCTCTGCTAGTATAGAAGGCTGCTCCTGAAGACCTCAATTTGCTGGACCAGAGCTCTAAGGTAAGCCAGAATGTATATATTTAATGAATATATTATATTCTTACAAAAGACTGAATGAGAGAGAAACTTGCTGCCTTCACATGCTCAGTGAATAGCTCTTTTCATTAAAAGTTGTAATTACAAAGTTCAGTGCACCACTATCTCATTGGCTAGCTGAATTTATTTTCTATAATTTCTTTTTTCTCATTTTTTCCCTGTTTGATCATTTACCAGTTCTCAACCACTACCAAGTCTCCCCTATCACAGGACAACTACAATTTGGGGTATGGGGTCGGGGGTGTGCTATGTGTGCTTTCTCTTAGAGATTTGAATCGAGCCTCACCATCAATGTCACGCTGCTTATCCTGCATCACAGGGCAGTGTAACAAACTCAGAGCTATCTGCACTCTTCATCATACATGAGCATTTGGTTAGTGTCACTGTGATTGACAGGGGAGAGAGTAAGCTATCCTGGGGACATTATACCCTGTGGAAGTCAGTTACATTATATTTACATACATAAAGTTAAAATAATAAATTTTATAACATTACATTACATACAATTACATGATTAAAGCCAATCATTGCTGTTAGCCTAAATTTTGTCACTCTACAGTTTATTTACATTATCAGGCTGTACCAGGCTTCTCAAGGCAGTGCTCTCTCTCTCTCTCTCTCTCTCTCTCTCTCTCTCTCTCTCTCTCTCTCTCTCTCTCTCTCTCTTTCTCTCTCTCTTTGTTACCTTTTGTGTTAGTGGGTGCACACAGTGTCCTCTATTCATAATGTCCACACTCCGATTGTCCCCTTGGGGAGTTAAACAGGCACATTCATGTTCACAGCCATATCCTCAGTGTGTTAGTGTTAGTTCTCAGATCTCCAGCATGGCCACTCATGACCCTTTTTCAGGTGAAACCTCTTTGCTTTTAGCACATGTAGCACTATAAAGCTGCATGATGTGCACCCCTGAGGATACAGTTGCCACTTTTTTGTGTGTAGGTGCCCTTGTTTATTTGTGAACATGTGAAAAATAGCAGAAAAGCACATCCATGGAGAACTTTTCAATTTGATTCCACATTCACACATAGACTCATATACACATACTTAGGTGAAAAGAGACATGCATTGAGGTATTGATTTCTCTTTTCTGACTCAATGCTTCCCAGTGCCAGTGCAGGAGTAACTTGTCCTACACATTTCAGTGTATTCCTTAACTAGCTGTGTTAAAATAGTATGCTTGTGTACTGCAAACTGCACTAGAATATGTATACTGCATCCTGTTCTTCTTAACATTATGCATTCTTCATTGTAGTGCATTTTCAGAAATAAACATGACAGAAACATGCTGTTATAGGAAAATAATCCATAATGGGTAATTTCCCAAAGTGTCTTATTCCTCTTATACAGTGGTGTGAAAAAGTGTTGGCCCCCTTCCTGATTTCTTATTTTTTTGCATGTTTGTCACACTTTAATGTTTCAGATAATCAAACACATTTAAATATTAGTCATAGATAACACAAGTAAACACATCATGCAGTTTTTAAATGAAGGTTTTTATTATTAAGGGAAAACAAAATCCAAAACTACATGGCCCTGTGTGAAAAAGTGTTTGCCCCCTAAGCCTAATAACTGGTTGGTCCACCCTTAGCAGCAACAACTGCAATCAAGCGTTTTCCATAACTTGCAATGAGTCTGTTACAGCGCTGTGGAGGAATTTTGGCCCACTCATCTTTGCTTTACAGATGGCCGGACATTCTCCTTCAGGATTTTTTGGTAGACAGCAGAATTCATGGTTCCATTTATCACAGCAAGTCTTCCAGGTCCTGAAGCAGCAAAACAGCCCAGACCATCACACTACCACCACCATATTTTACTGTTGGTATGATGTTCTTTTTCTGAAATGCGGTGTTACTTTTACGCCAGATGTAATGGGACACAGACCTTCCAAAAAGTAAAATTTTTGTCTCTTCAGTCCACAGAGTATTTTCCCAAAAGCCTTGGGGATCATCAAGATGTTTTCTGGCAAAACTGAGATGAGCCTTTATGTTCTTTTTGCTCAGCAGCGGTTTTCGTCTTGGAACTCTGCCATGCAAACCATTTTTGCCCAGTCTCTTTCTTATGGTGGAGTCATGAACACTCACCTTAACTGAGGCAAGTGAGGCCTGCAGTTTTTTGGATGTTGTTGTGGGGTCTTTTGTGATCTCCTGGATGAGTTGTCACTGAGCTCGTGGGGTAATTTTGGTCGGCCAGCCACTCCTGGGAAGGTTCTCCACTGTTCCATGTTTTCGCCATTTGTAGATAATGGCTCTCACTGTGGTTCGTGGCAGTCCCAAAGCTTTAAAAATGGCTTCATAACCTATGTCATAGGTTTGTGACCTCAAGCTGAAGTGAACTTGGGTTCTGCAGAAGGACAATGATCCAAAACACACCAGAAAGTCCACCTTTGAATGAAGTTGCTTTCGGCTGCTCCCTGTTCAGGGTCGCCACAGCAGACCAACTGGTGCACACAACAACTTGGCAAACGTTTTACGCCAGATGCCCTTCCTGACGCAACCCTCCCATTTTTCTGGGCTTGGGACCGGCACTGCATCCAGTGGCTGGGAATCAAACCCGGGCCTTCCGCACACTAGGTGAGAAACCTACCACTGAGCCACCAATGGCCCTTTGAATAGCTGAAGAAAAACAAAATGAAGACTTCGGAGTGGCCTAGTCAAAGTCCCGACCTCAATCCGATTGAGATGCTGTGGCATGACCTGAAGGTGGTTCATGCTCGAAAACCTGCCAATGTGGCTGAATTACAACAATTCTGCAAAGATGAGTGGGCCAAAATTCCTCCACAGCGCTGTAACAGACTTTTTGGGAAAATACTCTGTGGACTGAAGAGACAAAAATTTTACTTTTTGGAAGGTCTGTGTCCCATTACATCTGGCGTAAAAGTAACACCGCATTTCAGAAAAAGAACATCATACCAACAGTAAAATATGGTGGTGGTAGTGTGATGGTCTGGGCTGTTTTTCTGCTTCAGGACCTGGAAGACTTGCTGTGATAAATGGAACCATGAATTCTGCTGTCTACCAAAAAATCCTGAAGGAGAATGTCCGGCCATCTGTAAAGCAAAGATGAGTGGGCCAAAATTCCTCCACAGCGCTGTAACAGACTCATTGCAAGTTATGGAAAACGCTTGATTGCAGTTGTTGCTGCTAAGGGTGGACCAACCAGTTATTAGGCTTAGGGGGCAAACACTTTTTCACACAGGGCCATGTAGTTTTGGATTTTGTTTTCCCTTAATAATAAAAAGCTTCATTTAAAAACTGCATGATGTGTTTACTTGTGTTATCTTTGACTAATATTTAAATGTGTTTGATTATCTGAAACATTAAAGTGTGACAAACATGCAAAAAAATAAGAAATCAGGAAGGGGGCCAACACTTTTTCACATCAATGTATTATAGTAGTTCACCTGAATTACTATTTTAATTTATTAGGTAATAACACTTTGTATTTTTTAGTATGTTATAGTCACATTTAATGTTGTAGAATGCTGCAAGACAAGTGAGTCTCTGTTATCTTCTGTTATAATAGCTATAAACAGCATTGCTCCTACTTGGTGGCTCAGTGGTAGGTTTCTCACCTATCATGCGGAAGGCCCGGGTTTGATTCCCAGCCACTGGATGCAGTGCCGGTCCCAAGCCCAGAAAAATGGGAGGGTTGCGTCAGGAAGGGCATCCGGCGTAAAACATTTGCCAAGTATTAGTGTGGACCAGTTGGTCCGCTGTGGCGACCCCGAACATGGAGCAGCCGAAAGCAACTCCTGCTTCATAACAAGAAATAACACTTGAGTTCTCAGCTACTCCCTGTTCGGGGTTGCCTCAGCAGACCATTTGGGCCGCATGTTTTGATTTGACACAGGGTTTTACGCCCAATGCCCTTCCTGATGCAACCCTCCCATTTTATCCATGCTTGGGACCAGCGCTGAGAGTTAACGCTCCAGTGGCTGGGTTAGCTCTCTGCCCAGGAATCGGACCCAGGCCGTGGCAATGAGAGTGCGGGATCCTGCCGCTGGACCACCAGGAGTAACAGGAAGTAACACTAATTGTCATTAATATTGCATTAATAATATCGCATTAAGCTGTGATTTTGTAGTAGAGCTGGGACTACTGTAAGACCTACTGTTAAAATTATGTAACATCTGACCAATCAGATTCAAGAATTCAATAGTGTCAAGTTATTAAGAATGCATGTACTACAGCACAACAAACAACTATCATAGATATTTTTCTGTATCAGGAAAGTCTTTCTACTCAGTTATGATTTACAAATTTAATATATGTAAGAGTAGCCAGTGATATACATTACTATGGGAACCAGTATTGGGAATGCCTACTGCTGACTTCATAGTACATTGACTAGCAAAGTGCAGCAATAAAAACTGTGCATTTGTGAATGTAGCTTTAGTCATCACCCTCCCTAGCTGGTAGCTGTCACATGATGGGGAGAGCTTACTGGTTGGTGGGAAATGGTGGGTAAGCAAACTGCAGTGGAAAATGGGGAAAAAGCCAAGAGGGGAAAAAAGTTGTAGAAAAAAGTATGAAGGGCAGGAGTGCACCAGGAGTTGGGGACAAACCAACTTCATTTATTCCCACAGAGATGACCAAAATAGCAGAAAGAATGGGGCACAAACAAATATTTGAGCAAATATTTAGCATCACACTGTAGCCAGGTATGTATGCTGTTGACAGATTTGTCATCAAGCAAGGAAAGAGAATATATCAGAAAAGCTGCTGTTAAGAAGTGTGAGCCATTGTTGTGGTGTGGTTTGGGACTTCTGAGTTCCTCTTACTGATAACCTTTGATGAAAATCTGAAGATTAATTTAATTTAAAGTTATTTATATGCTATTTTCTTCACAGACAACACAAACCAGCAAAACACCTATGTGAGATATTACACAATGCTCTCCACAACCACCATCAAACACCAAGTATCTTTTGGAAGAATGATGTTTAGTTTTTCAGTGCAGACTTGTAGAATCAATACCAAGACCACTGAAGCTGTTCTGGCAGCTCTCATTCTAGCAGCTCAACACTGTACTAACACACTTTATGTTGCATTTTACTGTATTTTAGTCATTTGTGTGCTTGCAAAAGAAGAAAAAAGCTCTTGGACTCTCTTCTTAAAGTGACATTGTAAAGAGTTTTGTGGGAGGCATTCATTCATGCTTATGTGCTGTTAAAGCTTCTCTATTCATTCTCACCCACCAAGCACTTTAAGAGCTGGGTCTCCTGAGGGTGATCGTCATACCCACACACATACACACACCTTTGCCTATCAGCATCTCTCTACGCCTGGCCAACCTCCAACAGAATAGCAGGCGTTTAAAGTGTGTAGTGCCATAAAGTGATGTATCATAGAGCGATGCCTAGCTGCCATTTTCACTCTGCATTGATTAGTTACACACCCACACACGCTGACACTCCCTAAGGAATACATGTGTGCATACATTTGGAAGCACATACACATCACAGAGCTGGAAATCGCACACATGCAAGCACTTGACTGTTCTATATGCAAGCTGAAGTGGACATGATTGTTTTTTTATGCTTGCATTTACCACTGTTTGTCAAGCTGACCTTCAAGACCAAAATGACAAATAAAATGTTCCAACCACAAATAGTCAACAGAGCATTGTGCCCTATGAATAAGCAACACATTTAGAGCCCAACAGTAACACTGAGGGTGCTTTCACACTGCGGTTTAGTCCAAAAAAGGACAATTTGCATGAAAAATTGGCAATGTGATAGCTGTCATGTGGGCCAGGAAGAGCGTTAAGATACCGAACCCGAGGCTTTAGGAAGTGATTTGAGTTCAGCTGCACTGGAATTCCCGTCAGTGTGAATGTGAACGCAACTCTTACTCAGGTCCACACTTTTTCAGGGAATAAAGTAACCTGCGCATGTGATTTAACCGATGACGATGTGAATACGTTTGTACAACACGTGTAACATGAGTGGCAGGGGAATATTATGGGATACAAAGATATAAGATCTTCCCTTCTACACTTCCTCGCACTCGGATTCGGACCACAGCAAACGTGTCCAGTGTGAAAACCTCTTGATACATTCAGTGACATGCCTCAAATGTTCTAATCACATGATCTAAATAACCAGATCACCCACTTCCTGTTTATTATTCCCACTTCATGTATATATACTTTCTATATATGCTTTTTGCTGTTTTCAAACATTGCTTAATCTTCAAAATCTGTATACATTTAAATATTAGCATTTAAATAGATGATAAATACAATATAATTTGATATGTTCATTTTGCTGTTTTGACTCATCTGAACAAATCAATAATGCATTTATTAACCATACGCTCAGGTTCATTATATATTAACCACATTTGTGTAGTTTAGCATTGTTGCATAAATAATGCATGTGTTTGTTTTTTAATTAATTTTTGCCCCAATTTGCATAATGGTAATGAAAGTCAAGGTTTCTTTTTTCAGAGTGCATATTTTCTGTGTGTTATTGTGTTTCTGTTTGCCTCCATGTCTAATGTTGTTTTGCCAAATTTTACTTTTATGTGAGTTAAAGACTCCTGTGCTTTTGTGTGTCAAGCGTGTGTTTGTTATCTCACCAGCTCTCAAAATTATTGTCACATTACTGTCCAAACATTCTACAATCACTGCAATACTGATATAATAGAACTGATATATGTGAGGAGCAGCGTGGCTTCCAATCAAACACAATAGCTATCGTTCATGCTGAATTGGGCTTGGCAAAGCGTCAGCGTTATTTATGTAAATCATGATCTATCAGAAAATGTTCCAATCCAATGCTAAAATCTGAAAAAAGTGGATGGTTTACACCTGCTCTTGCCAATGGCAGAAATAGGATAAAACGTGAACATGGATGAAATAGAAAATACAGAACTGACAGGAGAGGATTACAGGCTTTGATTAGCTGGCGTTGAAAAATTGGCAATCAAGACACAGGGGGAAAATGGAGACAGATTTTTAGAGGCTCAGTTGAGGTTTAGCGTGAACAGAAAGAAGTTCACGATGCTCCTCTGTAAGAAATTTGCAAGATATGATGTTAGAGGATCGTTTTAGGACAACATTTTAAATGGTTTACATTCCCAGTAATTACAGCAGCACTGAGCAGAAATAGCCTGTGTGTGTGTGTGTGTGTGTGTGTGTGTGTGTGTGTGTGTGTGTGTGTGTGTGTGTTAGAGAGAGAGAAAGAGCCATGAACTTCCTCAGACATCCTTTCAGAGCAGCTACATTTTTCTACCTGCTGCTGTTTTTGCAGAAAGCCTCCTGACCTTACAGCATTCACAAAACCATGCTGGGAAAATACTTCTTTGGGTTAGATCAATGAAAGGGTGAATGAAGGAATAAGAGTTCAAAGAATGTCAGCAAACCAGAAAACATTAATCTTGAATTTGGTCTTACACACCAAACAGGTTTATTAAAAACCTTTGAAAGAAGTGAGAAAAGGATGGGTGTCAGGAACGAAAGGCGAAAACAGGTGCAAGTGCACATTATTTATTAAATAAGTTGCAAACGAACGACCGACAAATGCAAAAATAAAGAACCATAAACATTAAATAGGGGATATGTGACAAAGAAGACACTAGAGACTATAAGCAACACTGTGGTGCACACGACAACAGTCGACAACAAAAGGTTGCGGATGAGACGTTAAAAAACTACAACTTAGATAGTGGAATAATGAGACACAGATAAGAGTCAATAGTGAGACATGTAAAGATGATGGGTATTGCAGTTTTGAGCTCTATTAATGCCACCATGAAAATGTACAAATGATGTACAACCATGCAAAAAGTATGTGATATCACAATACCATATTTGTTTTCACACTAACAGCATCACCGTCAGAGCATGTCATAGAGTATGAGTAATTCTTTGACATTTGGGTTAATGGGATCATAAGATTTCACAGTTTACATATCAGGGGCAAGAACGTTTGAAACGGGGCTTCATTTTATCTTCTCAAGCTGTGAAATGAGGCTGAGAAATCATCCTATTTGTAGCTGATATTAAAATCCTATTAATGACATTTTAACCACATTATGTGCCGGTTTATTAAACAGATTAAAGTAGGCTGAGTTTTTTTTTCTTTCCTGTTCTCCTCTATATTTAGCTGTGAAAGTGTTTTGGCAGGGCTCAGCGTGTGTGATTAAAATGTTATTGAATGCTTTATGTCAATGATATTGCACTGCTTTCTAAAGGAGACAATTTGTGCCAGCTCAGAACAAACAGCCCACGCTTTCAGCTGAGCATTAAGAAGATGGAGGCAAGCTTATGAGTTCTAATGGTGTGTATTTGGATATGAGATAATCTAACTGTGACAACGAGGCAGGTCTGCGCAGAAAGGCAATTTCAAAAGCATTGTCCCAGTTCTCTCCTAGAAAATCCAAACGACTTCACGACTGTAGAGTCCTAACAGAAAACTGCCATCGCAACACGTTTACCAATTTCAAACATTTTTATAACCAAATAAACGGCAGATCAATCCGATTTCAATCGCTTCTATTAATTCACTTGTCTTCCCAATCCGCAACTCATTTATCTGTCGTGTTTCACTGCACATACCGTGCATTTTGCGAGTCAACTGATTATATCACTCTATGCCAATTAGACCTCCCGATTCCTGACTGCATTAGCATGCTAGCCAAGCCGCTTGTCTCTCAGCTCACGTCACATTACACAGGAGAAAATTCATAAAACGCTCCCATGCTTACTTCGTCAAGCTGACACTTTACAGGAAATGAAACCTCAAAGGTCCTGCATTGCACAGCACCGATAATGAAGTGCTGAGTTTATTAGAAATCAATCTAAATCGTATTGGAAGTATTTATTTCCGTCATCTCTGTAGGGGTGTCTGTCTTTTTTCTGTATGGTTGTATGATTGATTTGGTCCAGCTATCATAAAATATGAGTGAACAAGCTGTTTCCTTGACAAAGCTGCCATCCATCATTTATTTTAGCTGCATTTCAACTGCCCATGGAATTCCACATGCCAATAAATTACTCAGGACAGCCTTGGTGTGGTGTTTTTTGTATGTGTGTGCGTGTTTGTGTTTGTGTGTGTGTGTGGGGGGGGGTAGTTGTGAGAGGGTTTGACAGTAGTGTAAGTGGAGCACAGAAGTGATATCTCCAGAGAAACAGCCCTGCAAACTCACTGCACTACGGGCCGTCGCTGCAAGGGGAATGAGTCCAGCTCTGTGAGGCTCAGAGACAGACAGCAAGAGAGTGAAGGAGGGATTCAGGCTATTCTCTTCTTCTCTTCCGCTCTGGAGAGGCTCTTTTCATGGCAAGCAGCTTGAGTCCTCACAAAGACATGAGAGCACAGTTTGTGTAGGCTGAGAGGCTTAGCCAGCAAAAGCCTGTTTCAGAGAGAGACAGACAGATAAGAACAACAAAACGAAAAGAGGTACATTAAAGAAAAGTGCTACATTAAGTTTGAATATGGTAAACGATTCCAAAATCGTACACACATATCTGGCGTATTTTGTGTTTATTGTCTTGGCTGACATTACATTTCAGCTAAATGAACTGGACCACAGTTCTCACAAATACATACACAAAGGGTCAACAGCACAACAACCTAGTTTCTATACATTGGAAAAGCTATGCATTACAAAAGCTCTTTACACACTACACAAAGATGTGCGTGTGTGCCATGTCTATACACTTTAATGCTTCCTTCGGGGCCATAACCAGGATCAACATTTTATTGAGGTCCACGCTGCAGAAATGTGACCCAGATCACACTTAATTCTTCTCTGTGTGTGCTCATCCTCCTTTATTCCCTCGCTTCTATTCACTGATTACTGAAAAGGAGTATATTAAAAATAGCCTGTGCCCCACAGCTAACACAGGGTACATTAACTAATAGTACTGTGATCAGTTGATGTTTCTGCTATCAGCTAATATTATTGTGATCAGCTAATGTAACTGCAATCAGCTAACATCTCTACACTCAGCTAAAGTTACAGAAATCAGTTAACATCACTGCACTCGGCTAAAGTTACTATAATCAGCTAACATCGGTTCAATCAGCTAATACCACAGTAACCAGCTAACATCTCTGCACTCAGCTAACATCTCTGCAATCAGCTAACATCTCTCCAATCAGCTAACATCACTACACTCAGCTAAAGTTACTGCAATCAGATAACATCACTGCATTCAGCTAAAGTTACTATAATCAGCTAACATCGGTTCAATCAACTAATACCACAGTAACCAGCTAACATCTCTGCACTCAGCTAACATCTCTGCAATCAGCTAACATCTCTCCAGTCAGCTAACATCACTGCACTCAGCTAAAGTTACTGAAATCAGCTAATATCACTGCACTCAGCTAAAGTTACTGAAATCAGCTAACATCACAGTAACCAGCTAACATCTCTACACTCAGCTAACATCTCTACAATGTTACTGTGTTCAGCTAATTAGCAAGCATTTGGCTAGCAACGTAACAAATAGTTTGCATTTTACAAATAAAAACTAATTGAACTCAAACTCCCATATATATATATATATATATATATATATATATATATATATATATATATATATATATATATATATATATATATATATATCAGTCATATGAAAAAATCAGGACTGTGTTTTTTAACATAGCTAAACATATGGGCATTTGATCTTCATTTTAACAATATTGAAAAATTCAAGTAATATAACTAAACAAATAAAACCAAAGAAAAGCCTTTTTTTTAATGATTTGCAAAATGTAATTTTTAAAAAATCCAGATTCTTGTGAGGAAAAAGTAAGGACACCCCCACATTTATTTGTACTTAAAATTGATAAAATTATCTACAGGTGTTTCATTCATTCATTCATTGTCTACCACTTAGCCGATCTATTCTCGGGTCACGGGGAGCCTGTGCCTATCTCAGGCATCTTTGGGCATCAAGGCAGGATACACCCTGGACGGAGTGCCAGCCCATCGTAGGGCACGCACACACACACACACACTACGGACAATTTAGAGATGCCAATCAACCTACAATGCACGTCTTTGGACCGGGGGAGGAAACCGGAGTACCCGGAGGAAACCCCCAAGGCACAGGGAGAACATGCAAACTCCACACACACGGCAGAGGCGGGAATCGGACCCCTAACCCTGGAGGTGTGAGGCAAACGTGCTAACCACCAAACGCCAAGCCACTGTGCCCCCCAGGTGTATCACATCAGGTGCATCACATCAGGTGCAAATTATTAGGCGATTGTTACAGAGCATTTTGTCTTATTTAAAAATCAGACATTTCGCTTGGTTTGCTCTTAATTGGTGAAGTGAGAGGTATCACCATGGTGAGATCCAAAGAGCTCTCTGAGGCCTTCAGAAAGAAGTTTGTTGATGCTTATGAGTCTGGTAAGGGATATAAAAAGATCTCAAAAGAATTTGTAATCAGCCGTTCCATTGTCCAGAAAATCATTTACAAGTGGAGAACATTTAAAACAACTGCCAACATGGCCAGGTCAGGCTGTCCAAGCAAATTCACCCCAAGAGCAGACTGCAAGATCTCTATAGACGTGTCCAAGAACCCTAAAATATCATCACGGGACCTACAGCAAGCTTTTGCTACAGTTTATGCCAAAGTGCATGAATCTACAATCAGAAAGAGACTACACAACTTATATTATTATGCGAGGTGTGCAAGAAGGAAACCTTTGCTGTCTAAAAAAACATGAGGGCAAGACTGAAGTTTCCCAAAAAACACAGAGACAAATGTCAAGACTTCTGCTTCGGACAGATGAGTCTAAAATTGAATTATTTGGGCACCATAACAGGGCATGTTTGGCGTAAACCAAATACAGCATTTCAGCAAATGAACCTCATACCAACTATGAAACACAGAGGTGGAAGTGTTATGGTTTGGGGATGCTTTGCTGCAGCAGGACCTGGCCAGCTCACCATGATAGAATCCATGATGAATTCTAAATTGTACCAGAAGGTGCTTAAGGAACATGTAAGACCATCTGTCAAAAGACTGAAGCTAAAGCGGAACCGAACCTTGCAACATGAAAATGACCCAAAACATACCAGTAAATCCACCAAGGACTGGCTGAAAAGAAACATTTGGCATTGAGGAGTGGGGGAAACTTTCTTCCAGTTGATGTCAGAAACTGGTAGATGGCTACAAGAAACATCTGACTGAGATTATTAATTAAAACAATTAAAACAACATTTCTTAATAAAGAACTGAATATTCAATGGGGTGTCCTAATTTTTTCACATGACTGTATATATGTTCTTATATCATGATTTAAATCATAGCTATGTCAGATGTGTGCCTCAAGAAGCAAAGTTTTTGAACATAATAGTGATTAAGTATATTGCTAAACCAAGTGTCTTCCTGAGCTGCTCTAGAGTCATTTGGGTCATCATTATGATTGAGTATTCATGAAATTCTGATTTTTTTCCCCAGCATATTAGGCTATATCTTGCCACTACATTGAAGAGAATGTGACAAAAAATCTACCTCAGGGTTCTAATAGGTAATTACAGCCAGTCACTATAGCTCTTTATGACAGATTATATATCAAATATAGAGATAAGGTGCATTGTTACACACACAAGATGGATAGATGTAAGGTTATGCTGAAGGCTCACCATAGATGTTATATAGAATGTACAATTTTAAGACAATTTCTTTTAATAATAAATAAATTAATTAATTAATAAACTGAACCAATTTGGGTCATTTTTGTTACCCAATGGTAGTCAATATATATAACAAGATACATGTTGGGTAACTTTAGCTACACATAGGTTGGTTATGTGAAGGACCCAACATGCTAATCAAAGATTCATTCTGAGTTGATCTATGAAAGTATATGCTGTATGAAGCTTTTAGTAAGTAAAACAGAAAGTGTGCTGTCTTTTTTCACTTCTGTTGATTCACTAATGGATGACATCATGAAGTGTCTCATTTATTTTGTCCTCAGCACAAATGACCCACAGATCTATTATTTCTAAATCAAATTTCCTGATATTTTTCTTCTTCAGTGACTGTACAATGCTAATTTAAAATATCCACCAATAGATGATTTCAGCAGATTAAAGAATAGTCATGCTTATACCAGGGGGGGCACGGTGGCTTAGTGGTTAGCACGTTTGCCTCACACCTCCAGGGTTGGGGGTTCGATTCCCGCCTCCGCCGTGTGTGTGGAGTTTGCATGTTCTACCCGTGCCTCAGGGGTTTCCTCCGGGTACTCCGGTTTCCTCAGCCGGTCCAAAGACATGCATGGTAGGCATTCTAAATTGGCATCTCTAAATTGTCCGTAGTGTGTGATTGCGTGAGTGAATGAGTGTGTGTGTGTGTGTGTGTGTGCGCCCTGTGATGAGTTGGCACATGAGTTGGGTGAGTTGGGTGTATCCTGCCTTGATGCCCAATGATGCCTGAGATAGGCACAGGCTCCCCGTGACCCGAGAATAGATTGGATAAGCGGCAGACAATGAATGAATGAATGAATGAATAGTGTCCGGCTGGATATAACAGACCCAACGCGAAGCTTGACGTGAAACGGGGTTTATTAACATAAAACAGAAACCACGACACTACATCAGCCTACACACAAACGAGGTCTAGCAACTAAAGCAGCCAAAGACAGGACTATAAATAGAGAACATAAGCAGGAAACATTGGGAACAGGTGAACATCAATCAACACACATTAGGTTTGGGCAGGGCTTAACTGACACATGGCCAATGTAAACAAAAACAGACATAACATGACAACCCCTACTGGGATCCCCCTAGTGGTTCAACCCCAGCCTTGCTGCCCGTAACAGAATGTTTATACCAAGTAATTCCAAGAGATTTCACTCTGGCAGAAGTATAACTGTTGAATTCCAGTGTAAATGTGGATATCTGAAATAAGCTATAATATGTGTGGGCATTGCAATACAAGATGGTGTTTGGGTTGGATTGCTTCTTATCATATCCACGTGCACACTTTTTCCTGAACTCTACCTACATCTAGAAACAGTAAAGCCCATCAACCCTCAATAACCAAAAAAAAGTCAGCTGGAATCAGAAAAAAATAACATAAACAGAAGTGTATTCTTGAGAGAACAGACCTCTCATGCACAAACTTTTCGTTTTTGGAGTTCTCTGACTCCTTCAGCATTACTTTTGCTCTGGTTGAAGTTTGGGAAATGAAGAATGAAACCAGGGATGAATTGCTGGCCTTGTGCAAGCCCTGTGGAGGCCAGAGGAACACACTGAGAGAGGGTAATTAACCCATTTAATGAGCGGAGTGTGCTGAAGTGTGTAAATCATTTTCTCAGATGAGTAGAGGATAGAGTACGGTCACTGTGGACAACCACAGAGTAGACATCTGAGACCTGTGAATAGCATCACATCTCCACACACACACACACACACACACACACAAACAAAGTGGGAAGTCATCAGTTTGGCTATATGCAATCTTCTTCAATTCTAGCATGTTTTGTAATAGCTTATAATTGACCAGAATGAAAAACACACATACACACACTTTCTGCATCCAAAGGCTAAACTGGGCCAACATTTCTGTCATCTAAATCTGAGAAGAAAGCTGAAAAAAAAACGTTTCCAAGTCAGAAAAAAGTGCAGCTGAAAATGAATGTTTCTGTGCGACCCTGAGACAGATCGCTTCATAAATGTTACATCACTTTTTCAGATCGTTGAATTAAATATTAACAAGAAAGATAATGAACTGCACTGTACCTTATGCTGAACCCTGAAATCTTCCCAGCATTGTCAAATATGACAATCACTCAACTGTCTAAAGGAGACATAAGTCATTACATTTTTAAACTTTACTATTTGCTATAATAAGTGTATATAACCTTCATATCAAGCATGCATTACAGTTTGCTCAGAGAGAGTATGCCCTTTTATTTATTTAGTTAGTTAGTTAGTTAGTTAGTTAGTTAGTTTAGTTTATAGGCCTTTTCTAAAAAAAAAATTAAAAAAAATAAAATGAAAAGAACACCAATGGGTTTTTTGGTCCATTGTGGGCAAAAACAGTGACAAAAGCTAAATACAGAGCTGAAGAAAGTCCAGAAGATTCCTATTATGTGTGACATTTTCCCCATTACCTCTGTGACTGCTGTGCTTTATTGAGAATGTATCTGCAGCTCAGATCTCTAGCACTCTCTGTGTGCTCCTCACACTAAGAGAAAAGAGTGACACTATCAGAGTCTGGAGCCAAACCTTGGGAATTTGCTTCTTCCACTCTGACCTCTAGTATCATACTGCACCAGTCACACATTCAATTCAATCTGATTTTATTTGTACTGCACTTTAACCGACATTGTCACAAAACAGCTGTATAGAAACCCAGGGCTAGACCTTTAATGAGCAAGCCAAGGGTAATAGTGGCATAAAAAAAAAAACTTGTTGACACCTTGATAAAAGTTCAAAAAGGGAACCTTATTTTTCTCTCATATCACAGCCATTTTCAAACATTATCTTTTTTAAATGGTTAAAGAATGACATCTTACATTTGATCCATTTATAGTATATGTAATTGTGTGGGACGAATGCAAAGCAAGTTAGCTGCTGTTATCACATACATTATAACAGCTATAAACAGCTGTTTCCTCATCAGTCTCATTTTTTCTTTTTTTTGACAATAAGACAAAATGAGAAACAAGAAATCACTCTCTCAACTCTCTCCATCCTCTCTTTATTGTGCATTTTTTATCCCAAAATGCCTCCTCAAAGAAAACTTTATTTTTTATAAGATTACAAAAATTATTTATTCATTCACGTGGAACATCTGCCTTAGGTCTCTGTGTGTCATTGCAATAAAAACAATATCATGGTCTATAATAACAAGATCATATTAATGTAAACTTGGTGTGTGTAGCGATCATACACCTTCATATTAATCCTGTCCTCTGTTATGGAAGCTAGGGTTTGTTCATTATTCTAGGTGCTAATAAAGAACCTGCACCCTTTGATTGAAGCAGACATATTAGACAGTGGGTTCACCCATGTACAGTGGGGCAATATCTGAGAGCTTTAAATATAAGTAGTACTTTGTTGTTATCAATGCAAATAAACCAAATACACTCAACATTTCTTGTTCCATTAAGAACAGCATTTACTGCGGTCACCACAACTTGGAGTTTATTAAAAATCCAGAACATTCCTACAGGAAGGTATTGTGGTATAATTCCACAAAGAGGTGATACAGCCAAGGACAACTTCTTTTACATCATGTAATAATAGCTGCGGTCAGTGAAGCTCAAACAATTCAAAGTTTATCTAACATTTGTTTTGTCAGATTTTAAAAAAATAAAAGTATTTGTTACCTGGTATGGCTAATACACAAAGCTTAATACACAAAACGTTTCATTCACAAATTCTATGTACAAACTGATATGATTTAATCCAGGACAATGCAGTTCTCTAATAGAATGTTGTGCTCTATTTTGTCAAAAGCCATATTAAAACCAAGTAATGAATGTAACCTTAATTGAAAGCCAGCAACTAATATTTCTTCCAAAGCCTTTCTAATAGAAGTATACACTTAGCATCTGACCTCAGGATGTGGGTGGGTTGAAATCATCCTACAATTAAAAAAGTCACAAGAGTCAAGGTCAGAGTTCTTCTAGTTCATTAGCAGACCTTTTAGAGGAATAGATCAGCCAAACTTTTTTCAGTCTGTGTGATTATAGTGTAGAATTTCAGTCTTTCCTGCTAATCTGGCTATATTATATCTCTGTCTTAATGCAGGCCATGTAAGGCATTAGATTAGATGTGGTTACTTTAAATCTTTTTGTTTCACTTCTTCAGTTTTGTCTACAAACTGTGTATTAGTGGCTTTTTGGATTCTAGTTAATTTAGCTACTGTATTGAATAATCATCTTGGATCTTTTTGCCTATCAGGCTTTGTTGTTGCTGAATAAGAAGGGCCCTATTATAGTCCTTTGCAAAATTACCAATTTACAATGACATGATTTACATTTCTAGTGGTTTGCTAGTGCAGGTACTATAATTTTGAGGGAGCAACATTGTCTGGGAAGAAATAAAAAGTAAACTCTAAGCTTTTAGTCACTTTAGTCTTCTTGTGAGGTTGGAATGTAAACCAATGAAGGTTTAAAAATTGTGGGTGAGTACTGTGGTAGACATGATATTGTACTTATTGTGGTAGTGATTATTACGAGACATTATGAATAGAGTGAAAACAAAACTACGATCATAGGTGATGATCAGTTGATACTAAAATTTTATATTATTGATGCTGCTCAAACAGCTTGCAAGGCACTGAAGAATTGCTATAGCTCCAGGGTTCCAGGTTCAATCCTGAGCGCAGGTTAATATCTATGTGTAGTTTTTTTCTCATTCTCCTTGTGTGCATGGGTTTCTTCCAGCTTCACACCTGGTTACCTCACACTTCCCAAAAACATGCCAGTAGGTGGATTGGCTACACACTACAATGGCCTAAATATTTTCCGGATAATAAAATCCTGAGCAGTTTTAATTCTATATACATATAATGACTGCATTAAATATTTAAATATAGGGATCTAATATTGAACAATCCTAGCCACAGATCAGTGATCATGCATTATACCTGCCATGATTTAATACTGCTGAATTGAATAAAAAAAATTAAAAGATGTATACTGTATTTTTCCTTGATTAGTTATAGAAATTGCTTTGGTGGAACCAAGTTGGCAGATCTAACTATTAAATGGCTCAATTTAGTGATTTAATCTGCTTGCCCCTGCCTTACTGAAGACTACATTGGAACCAGGATTAGCAATTTACCAAAAATAGCATACTTTTCAACCAGGACCAGAGCATATTATTGCCTATAATATAGTTTTGTCTAAATCACATTTTACTCTCAGTCATTCCAGACAGTCTTTAGCAAACCAATACTTTTTTCAGAAAGATAAGTATTTGAAAAGTATATGACTTACTTTTACCTGAAGAGTATTTGTGAGACAAAAGTGCCAAGATAAATGTCAAGCTTTTCAGAAATTGACAGTTTGATGTCACTGACATTCTGTGCATAGACCTAATATTTCAAAATGAATAAACAGTTTTCTTTAAGTAGGTCTTTGGTTAGATTAAGTGAAGGTAATGTTCTGTAGAAAAGTGAGGGCAGTCTGTGGGACAGATGTCCCCCTACAGGAGGTTAAGGGACAAAAGTAACAGAGCAAAGCGGGCACGGCACCTTCTCGCCAGGCTAGCTTAGGGCTTTCTCTGTGGGTCACCTCCAGAAGCTAATGGCCCTCTCTGGGTCTGCGCTAGCCCACCACAGGAGCCACCTCATTTTCACAATCCTGAGGAGAAAGCATGTGGCGAAACATTGCAGGTCATTGCACATAGTGATAAAGGATGAGTTACATCATGCAAACTTGGAGTTTCTTTTCTGCTACTTTCACAGTTTGTCTTGCTACGTCGATTTTAGAAACACTGCATGGTGTGCAGCTCTAAGCCATATCTTTGCACAGTGGCTCATATTGACATACCAACACAGGATCTCACACTCTTACCAGAAACTACCATTTTACTGATGTCCCATATTGTGAAGAAGTCTCACAGAGTTGCTGTATCAGTAATCTTGATGAATCAATAATTCAGCACACCAGTGTTAATCTTTGATGAGCAGGGCTTCTGTGGTCAAGCGCTAATGAATAGTGGCCGTGCTGGTTAGCAAGCTGTGTTCATCTGGGACCGGATAAAGAGAGTACATGCAGAGTGAGAACACACAGTGACACACCACTGCATTACACACACTGACCTGCTTACTGTCACCCAAATGCAAATCAGCATCACTCAGCGAGTCAAGCTCAGAGTGTTCGTTTAAGTGCTTGGGGTTTTACAGGGAGATGATATTTATTGCTCTGGCATAGTGAATTCCATTATTATGGAAAAATATTTGACAGATCCAGTTTTGCTGTAATTTAGAATTCACTTTTTTAACTAAATATCTATACACTCCTACATAGTGGCTTTGTTCTGGTTCTGGTCAGTGCTAGTCACTGTAATGTAATAATGTAGTAACTGTAACTGTACCTTGTGTAGTAGATGTGATTACAGAAGGAAAAGACAGCCACATGATCAGTGTCACTGTCACAAAGGAACCAAAAAACATCGGAAAACATTAACCAAGGCTAACTACCAACAGCTAATCTCTCAAATGTTAGCTAGATAGGTAACTCTTCTAATACCAATTAGCTGAATGTCAATAGGTCACTGTCACAATACAAACAGTAGAAAGTAGAAATCACTGTAAGAAATTCATTGTAGTGAAGGGTATAAGGTCATTCTTACAGGCATATCCGTTAAAGTTACGGCTTGTTAAGAATTTGGATTTTATAAAGTTATTAATTTATGAATATATGATAAAGAAATGTAGAGATATAGTTTTACTCAAGTACAGTACAGATAGATAGTCATTACTTTATGCTTGAATGATCAACATCCCTCAAGATCATCTCCAACCCACATTTTAATAGCATGCCTCAAAAGTAGTCTCACAGTAACCTGTTAGTGGTGCAGGCTTCAAATTGTGAACTTTGATTGTCCTAAGTTACTTAAAAGCTAGCTGTAAGTGTATTTATTAATAATGTAAATGAAATAAAATGTAAGCATATATTAGAACTGCATAACTCACTGTATTAATTAACAGAATGTGTTAACAGAATATGTTAATAGTTATGCTTCATTATTTTTTTTATTTTCTAACGATTAGTGCATCTATTAAATGATCATTAGCTAAGTATTAGTGTATATATATTTATTAATCTTATAGTAATATGTCTGTGTGAATGGAGCTCATGATTGCTTATACACAGATGATTTGTCAGGCAATGGACTGTATCGACCACAGATTAAGTTACTCTCATTACTCTCAAAACAAAATTAATTCCACTAATTAGAATAAAAACAAGCTTTATTTAGAGCCTTATATGGGTCTTTGTAAAAACTTTAAAGATTTTAACCAGTTTTCCTTATAATTCATATATAAAACCCAGAACCTTCAGCAATAAACGTAAGTAAGTCTTTTTTTTTTAACTTATAGAAGTAAAGTGAGAGTTAATTCAGCCTGCGCCTTTATTTTTGCAGCACTTTGATTGTTTGAGGTCAGATGCGTTCTGCAAAGGACTTTTACTGCCTCAATCTGGCACCATGCTTGTGTTACCAGGATTAATTACTGTCCAGCCCTGCAGCCATACAATCTATCTACATAAACAGCCAACATATGCCCCCTCTCCTTCACTTGTCCTATATTGAGAGAAAGAAAAATGCAAAGCAACAGTTACTTTTGTGTATGTACAGTGGGGCAAAAAAGTATTTAGTCAGCCACCAATTGTGCAAGTTCTCCCACTTAAAAAGATGAGAGAGGCCTGTAATTTTCATCATAGGTACACTTCAACTATGAGAGACAGAATGAGATAAAAAAAAAATCCAGAAAATCACATTGTCTGATTTTTAAAGAATTTATTTGCAAATTATGGTGGAAAATAAGTATTTGGTCACTTACAAAAAAGCAAGATTTCTGGCTCTCACAGACCTGTAACTTCTTCTTTAAGAGGCTCCTCTGTCCTCCACTCGTTACCTGTATTAATGGCACCTGTTTGAACTCGTTATCAGTATAAAAGACACCTGTCCACAACCTCAAACAGTCAGACTCCAAACTCCACTATGGCCAAGACCAAAGAGCTGTCAAAGGACACCAGAAACAAAATTGTAGACCTGCACCAGGCTGGGAAAACTGAATCTGCAATAGGTAAGCAGCTTGGTGTGAAGAAATCAACTGTGGGAGCAATTATTAGAAAATGGAAGACATACAAGACCACTGATAATCTCCCTCGATCTGGGGCTCCACGCAAGATCTCACCCCGTGGGGTCAAAATGATCACAAGAACGGTGAGCAAAAATCCCAGAACCACACGGGGGGACCTAGTGAATGACCTGCAGAGAGCTGGGACCAAAGTAACAAAGGCTACCATCAGTAACACACTACACCGCCAGGGACTCAAATCCTGCAGTGCCAGACGTGTCCCCCTGCTTAAGCCAGTACATGTCCGGGCCCGTCTGAAGTTTGCTAGAGAGCATTTGGATGATCCAGAAGAGGATTGGGAGAATGTCATATGGTCAGATGAAACCAAAATAGAACTTTTTGGTAAAAACTCAACTTGTCGTGTTTGGAGGAGAAAGAATGCTGGGTTGCATCCAAAGAACACCATACCTACTGTGAAGCATGGGGGTGGAAACATCATGCTTTGGGGCTGTTTTTCTGCAAAGGGACCAGGACGACTGATCCGTGTAAAGGAAAGAATGAATGGGGCCATGTATCGTGAGATTTTGAGTAAAAACCTCCTTCCATCAGCAAGGGCATTGAAGATGAAACGTGGCTGGGTCTTTCAGCATGACAATGATCCCAAACACACCGCCCGGGCAACGAAGGAGTGGCTTCGTAAGAAGCATTTCAAGGTCCTGGAGTGGCCTAGCCAGTCTCCAGATCTCAACCCCATAGAAAATCTTTGGAGGGAGTTGAAAATCCGTGTTGCCCAGTGACAGCCCCAAAACATCACTGCTCTAGAGGAGATCTGCATGGAGGAATGGGCCAAACTACCAGCAACAGTGTGTAAAAACCTTGTGGCGACTTACAGAAAACGTTTGACCTCTGTCATTACCAACAAAGGGTATATAACAAAGTATTGAGATGAACTTTTGTTATTGACCAAATACTTATTTTCCACCATAACTTGCAAATAAATTCTTTAAAAATCAGACAATGTGATTTTCTGGATTTTTTTTTTCTCATTCTGTCTCTCATAGTTGAAGTGTACCTATGATGAAAATTACAGGCCTCTCTCATCTTTTTAAGTGGGAGAACTTGCACAATTGGTGGCTGACTAAATACTTTTTTGCCCCACTGTATATGAGGCAGTTTCACTTCTAAGTATAACTCATGAAGGGACATAAATATGTTATATACTGTATGTGCATTTAGAACCTAAATAATGAAAGCAGTTCCTGGAAAAAGCAGTAATTGTTTGCTACATTTCTGGGCGTGGCCTAACATGACTTTCTAAAACCATGAGCCATTTTGGAGTTAACTTTACTTTTTTTGTCATGTTTGCTGCTGTAGCAGAGGCACAGGCTATTCAAAGCTTGAAGGTGAATTAAATAATAAATAAAACACAATGGGGCCTGATATTACAGGAAAGCAATTCGTGATGCTGTGGTGTAATACGACCTGACCCAAAGTTGATTATTTTCCAATAACAGCATGTCCCACGGTGTTTTATTTATTTACACTAACAATTGTATTTATTAAAGAATGACACACCATACTTTTAATCCATTTAAAGTTATGTAACAATTTACTTCATGTTATCACTTACATTAATAACAGCAATAACCAATCGTTCCCCTGCCAGCCTCACTTTTTTAATAATACAAAAAATGTCATGCTACCAAGATATCATAAACGGCCTCTGTCTGAAAGGCTTTCCTGTTTTGCAAAAACCTAAAGCAACACCTTTACCACAGTAACGAACTGTTACTGTGACATTAGAGACTCCTTCCAAATGTGTTTGCCTCCTAAAGAAAAACTTCATAATATCACAAATGCCACCTGTTAATTTGCTGTCCTGTGTCTGTCCTGTGTAAGTTGTTACTATAAAAACAGGGACATAGAGGAACAACGACATGAAAATAAACCTGGGAATTAAATTGTAGCTGCTTTTAAAAACACCTTCTGACCAATTCAAGTGCTCAATGGAGCTGTCATATAATATCCAATATCTATCTGTATCTATCTATCTATCTATCCATCCATCCATCCATCCATCCATATATATATATATATATATATATATATATATATATATATATATATATATATATATATATATATATATATATATATAATGTTTTACTAAGAAAAATATTTTGTGTAGATTATTTGATTTGGCTGTGTCACATTTGGTGTGGCAGATTTATTGAAGTATGTGTTATAAACATCATCTTTGAAAGATTTCTCGACTGGTGTGAACCAGGTACATGGATAAAAATAGAGTCAATAAAAAGAAAACAGATGAGTGAGTCATGCAAATTTCCTGCACCAACCACTTCCCCATCAGCTTGTGGCTAACTGTAGTCAAACAGATGCTTGCGTACTGAACTGGATATTTTAAGGGCTGCTTTAAAGAAATTAAATACAGTTCTGTAGGCCAATCAGTTCTGTAGGCCAATCTCAAAAAAGAAGATGAATGACTGTGCAAGCTGATTTGGACATCTTAAAACTGGGTGTGACCAGGGGTTCAATTGGGGTGACGCTGAACAGAGCTATTTTAAACAATGTAGAGGTCTGCACATTTAAAACTAAGAATTCAAGCTCCTCTGTCTCCTAAATCCCAACTGAACCCCTAGTCTTACACTATACACACATACTGAAGCCTTGTTTTTAGTTTAAATTTGATAAGCACACTCATCTTATTATAATTTTTCATATCTAATAATAATGCTGAGGATAATAATGAAATAAAAAAAATCTGTCTTACAAAAATGTTTAGAAATGCTTTTGCTGTCTAATAATTCTATATTTCTTAAAGCACTGTTGTAATAGACAAAGTCTGGAATTTGTTTAGATGCATATTTTGCATACTGATTATTTAAACTATGCACACTTTTGTCTTACTGTTTTTATTACGCATGCTTATGTTGTAAGTGGTAGGCTAAATTGAGGGCATGGGACATTCGTGATGGACAGTCGGAATGGAGCATCTTCGGAATGACACTTTTGAGAACGAAGAATATCACCTCACATTCTGGTGATGAAAATGCCTGAACTGAAATTGGAAAGGTATGGACTAGATATAACTGCCCTTACATCCATACACAGTGAGGAACCTGGCTGTGGTACACAGTGTTGTGATCAGTGCTCAGTCCCCACAGGAGAGCTAGTCCCTAGGAGAGCTAGCGCTCAGTCCCTGGCTGAGGAACTCTTTTCCCAGTGGAAAAGAGTTGCCAATATGAGATTTCGAGTGTCAGGAAAGAAAGAAAACTGTTGCTTGTGCATATCCACCAAATAGCAGTTCGGACTTTTCTGCCTCCCTGGTGCTCCTGGGGGATTTCAGCACACAGGGTGATACTTGGAGGGGTATGATTGAGAGAATCTCAACCCCGGTGGTGAAATATTATCAGACTTTGTGTAACTGTGCATCCAATATTATCCCAAATATACTTGGTGTCAGACTACCTTGTGCTAAAGGTCAATCATCTTTTTTCAGTTGTATCATCAGGCAGTATGTTTTGGACACTTGGGTAAAGAAAAGTATAATTATACATTTTTATTTAGCAGGAGCACCTGGTGACCATAGCAGCAAGACAACATGAGTAATGGCATAGCCTCACACATGCTCATGCCATAGGTTACTATACAGTACATTTTTAGAGAAAACCCCAAAATAAGCAGTTAAGAATCAACAACAGTGTTCAATACAGCAGGTGTGCTTCCTGTTTGGAAAAACTAAACCAAAAAAGTTTGGAAAATAAAGACATACCATATTTCTCTTCTCTTTCTCAGCCTCTGTGTATGATACACAGCTTATGTATGGATATTATCCACACCGTAATTTCCCTTTCCTCTTCTGCCCCTATAGACGAGCCAACACTGCTAATTTGCCTACATAATTTTTAAGTATTGCATACCTTGCACTTTTATTTAATTTGAATTTTAATTCTTGTTTTATTTATTTAACACACACACCATATAATCACGCAACTAATAATGCAACAGCCCCCTTGTTGTCGATGCCCATGAATTAAGTCAATTTTGCTCCAGAAAACATTTCACCATGTCAACAATTACACATTGTCTAACCTTTTCATAGTGACATGTTAGAGTGACCAAGCTGATTTGAGAAATCAACACGATATCACTGTGATGTCAAATAAATGAACCGTGTTTTTCACACTTCTTTTTTTTTTGTATGCATATTTATTTTGCTGTTTGTACCATCATCGCACCACATTAGGGCACGTCCAGAATGAAGCACTAATTGTTCTGCAGATGGATACTTCCAGTCAGCAAACCATTCTCAGCCATCCATACAAAGTCATAAATCATGCATTTTGTTATCTATTTCTCTGGTCAAGCTGAACACAGTCGAGTCTGAACGTTTGATGGTCTGAAGCTTCTAAACCAGCCTTTTAATGCAGACTGCATTTCTCGCTACATAACACACATTTCATGAATTGTTTTGTTGTTGTTGTTGTTGTTGTTGTTGTTGTTGCTTTCAAAAGCAAATCAGAAAATATTATCTTCAATAAAACCAGCCAGTCATGATAGCCAGGCTATTTGTCTGACATTTTTTATAAGCTGTTCAGTGCAGAATGACTTTAATAGCACATGGGTGACTTTCTTCCATGCCCCTGAATAAATCTAGTCCATCTGGCCAATGCAAAATCAACAACATGGACAATATGTAATATGATAAAGGAAGAGCACTAGAAGTCAACAATAACAAATATGCACAAATCTCATCGATGTATTTAATACTGCGCAATATAAAAATGCTGACAAACAACAGAATAAGTGTTGCTTACGAGAATATAAAGTAATGTGTGCTTTCTATCTGTATGCAGTTTATGATGAATATTTTATTTTGACTTTGTTTAGAAAGAAAGAGATAGAAAAGGAGTATGTGTGCGCAAACATCCGCTGAATAATACTAAATCAGTGGGTCGTGGCTGCCATTGCACTGATGATAAATGAGGCATTGATAATTGTGTTAATACTCCGATTCGGTCGCTTAGTTAAACATTTGGGCTGTGCTTGTCTACAGAGGGAACAGCAGATGGACTCACCCTATGAGGGGAAAGTGTTCAACTCTCTCTCTCTCACTGCAACCTCAAAACACACACACACACACACACACACACATACACACAAAATCCCATCTAGAGATACTGATATTTTCTCCTCTACTTCTAATTCTCCTGTCCCTCTCCTCATTCCCCTTTTCTTTCTGTCCGGTATCCTCTCCTTCTTCTTTTTCATAGACACCCTTTTCGCATTTCTGTTTGCTGTCCTTTCCTTTGCTGACAGCTCAGTTGGGATCCTATGGAGAGTCACCAGCACAAAAGCGCCTGCTCTGACTGTGAGAGAGGCTTCTGACCAAACAAAGCACTTCTGTCCAGCATACATGCATGCAAACACACAAAGCTGCCATTCTTCACAGTCCCAGCGTGCATGGCAGAGGATAGCTTAAGACTGATCTGTCAACGCTCCAAACCAACTGCAGGGCTCTGAGAAAGGGGACTGGAAACATCTCCGAGTGACAAGCAGATCAGAGCATTTCCTAGTAGTCAAGGAAGAAAAGTCACAAGTCAAAAGGGTTTCTGATACACATTTGGTGCTCACTACTATTAGTATCATTAGAATAAAAAAAATAAAAAAACAAATTATAAGTTTGGAGTTGGGGTGTTTGTAATGGTCAGTGTGTTTTCCACCAGAAAAGTCTTCATGAGAGAAATCTGGGTGCTTTCTGGATTAGGTGTTGTTGGGGTTTTTTTTAACAAATATTAATAGCTTCTAATCCCTAATCACATCAAATAATCGAATATCCACAAATCATATCACACCATCCCACTGTTGATTATTTACCTATGATAGCAGAAGTGATTTATTTTTCTTTGCTTATTGATTACCTCATAAATTCCCAGAAGTGGCTAGTGTCACTCCATGGCCAACTCTTTTGGACTCCCAGCCAAGAAAATGGCATTAATATGAATATGGAATCAATACAATTGTTAGAGCAAACCACTTAGATTGTTGCACCATTAAGAAAGCTTAATGGCATAGCAAATACTCCAAGATCATTCTAAAGCCATGTGAACACATTTCACATCACAGATTAGCATTTGTACATAATATTTACTGGACACTGGTGGCTCAGTTACACTATATTGCCAAAAGTTTTGGGTCACCAGTCCAAATCACTGAATTCAGGTGTTGTTTTTCAGGGGTTGGGCTTGGCCACTTAGTTCCAGTAAAAGGAACTCTTAATGATTCAACATACCAAGACATTTTGGACAATTTCATGCTCCCAACTTTGTGGGAACAGTTTGGGGATGACCCCTTCCTGTTCCAACATGACTGCGCACCAGTGCACAAAGCAAGGTCCATAAAGACATGGATGAGTGAGAATGGTGTGGAGGAACTCGACTGGACTGCACAGAGTCCTGACCTCAACCCGATAGAACACCTTTGGGATGAATTAGAGCAGAGACTGCGAGCCAGACCTTCTCATCCAACATCAGTGCCTGGCCTCACAAATGTGCTTCTAGAGGAATGGTCAAAAATTCCCATAAACACACTCCTAAACCTTCCCAGATGAATTGAAGTTCAAATCCCAGCACATCATCATGCCACTCTTTAGTCCTTTAGTCCAAATTGCCTCAAATTGCCTCAAATTGCCTCAATTTTACATCACTTTGGTTGAATCAAAAGTCAAATATACCAAAGAAAATGTAAAATGCATACTTCAACCACATGTACAGTACATTATTTTGAAAAAAAAAAGTGCCTTATGCGATGAAAACCTCTGCAATAACACATGAACAGGTGCTTCATATTCCTGGGTGGGCATTTTCAATAGTGACAAAAAGATTAAATTATTCACATTAGGAAGCTGTTCATAAATGCCCTATTTCAGGAACATTCATTCATAACAACATGCATCCATATTCAAAAACACAGGAGCATTTGTACATGTCACGTGTAGCTATAAATGGTGCGTAGGATCATCTGTCATCTTTAGTTGAGGGAAAAAGGGGGGGGGGGTCATATCCCTCAGGGGGTCTGTACAGAAGCGCTGCGTTTCCAGCTTCATTGTTTTGATGCGGGTGGAGTACAGGTTAAATAAGCAGCGCCTGTCACTTCTGCCTCATTGTAGGTCATTCAACTAAGGCAGACATTGCTATACTGGGTCACCAACACACTAACACAGATTCTCACTGTGCAAGCCCTGGTATGGGGAGTCCATGCTGTTCTGTACAGTTCCTGTATGCAAGCTTGCTGTCTCAGTAATAATTTCTACCATGTGCTGCATTCTGGGGTTGGGATACTATCTGTTATCGTCTGTGCATGTTTTCCACATGGGTTTCCTTCATATTCTCTAGTTTCCTCTTATATGACATCCCATCCTCAGTGTATTCCCTTTCCCAGCTCACACTCAGCGTTCCCAGCTCCATATCCACTACAACCCTTACCTGATACAGAGTTTAAAGATGAGTGAATGTGAAGGCATAACTTTGTTAAAGTGAGTGCATACCCATATGAAAAAAACTGTATGTTTTATATACAGCAACCATATATCTTCCTTTCTTAATTCGGCCAGAATTGCCTTCTGTGTTTCATGTAAGTTCAATACATGTTCTATAAAAAATCAGACCAAATATGGCCACTTTCATACTAAAAGGCACACACAAATTGTAGGGGATTTTTGGGTGACCTATATGAATACTGTAAAAAGTACTATATGAGATCTACATAATGACAGCATGCAACAGTGTATGGTAATAGCAGAAAATATAGGATATATATTATATTCATATACAAATCATATATATTTCTTAGATTGTATCATATGCTAGTAAATTAAAGTCATTTATTAAACAGTCATTGTTTAAATTTATATTTATTTATATATATATATATATATATATATATATATATATATATATATATATATATATAAATAATTATTAATTGATTCTGTTAATCTGTTTTGTTTCATTTCCTCTACTATTTCCTAAAGGTACATTAGCAAACTTGTGTCAGTAAAATATTGCATTATGTGTTACATACATACATATATATATATATATATATATACATATATATATATACATATATATATATATATATATATATATATATATATATATATATATATATATGATATATATATATATATATATATATATCAGACTAAAAATCAGACAGAGCAAAGGGACTGAAGAATCCACCCCCACAGATACAGGCCTCCAGGTAAACATTTATGGAAGAAATGTTATTAATCTATTGATATAGGCCTATTGTTTTTTTTCTTTCACATAACTGAATAATGATGTCTCTTCTTTTAGGACGATAAACTGTTACAACCAGAGACCACAAGAGAGTCACCATTCACAGAACAACAGGTGGAAAAAAGTGATTAAATCTTCCATCTGTCAGTAAGGCATTTGGACACTGAAGATTAACAAAGACTATACTTTGGAATTTTATGAACTGATGTATTGTCTTCTTTTAGGTTATATCACACCTCCCCGAAAGGAATGAACAGTCACAATCACCAGACACTAATGTGAGATTTTGTTTTTTAAAAAGAACTAAATCTTAATACTTTAATCTGTATTTCTTAAATAACATTCTCTTTCGCATTACATTTATTAGTTCATTTTGTCCCCTCATCCAGGCCAGTCTACCACAGGTAAACCTGACCTTTTTTTATTTCGGTTATATTTCTATAGGTCTTGTTTGCTATTTTTGCTATTGAGAGTTATACTTAAATATCTTAAAAAGTCTTGTCCTTTTTAGGATGGCAGCCCTATGTCACATTCACCAGAGACTGCAGAAGAGGGGACCTCATCAGAAGTGCAGGTAAATAAAAATGTAACATCAGAAATGCTGTATGCAGTTTTGGTATACATTGTGTTACGTACATGTGAATAACATTCATTCATTCATTGTCTACTGCTTATCCGAACTATTCTCGGGTCACGGGGAGCCTGTGCCTATCTCAGGTGTCATTGGGCATCAAGGCAGGATACACCCTGGATGGAGTCATGTGAATAACAACTGTCCCTAAATGTGTAGAGATAACTGAATTGGAGATCAGATGCTTAAATCATTGTATAGTGTAATGAGTTGCTGATGAGTTTAAAAAGAAGAATAAATATCAACATTAACATTTAATCACGTTTCTTTTGGTACACACTTTGCTTATGGTCACTCATATTTTAATTATTTCCCATTTGTTATAGAATACCAACCAATCAAACCATGCCTCTTCAGATCCCTCAAATGACCATGTCACAGATACCAGTCGGCTGAACATCCTTTCATTTCCCATGAAGCACAATGTAACAGGGGCCTTAATGGAGAACCTGCTGAAGCTGTTAAGGTTATGTAGTGGGGATGCTACTAGAAAAAGTCACTGACTTTTATGAGGAATGTTCATTTCCCTACAGGATTTGAAAGAGCAGTTGACAGCAATGACATTGTGAGATCATGTATTTACATTAATTGTGAACAGTCTGGGCCTGTTGTATGTGAACAAATCAGAACATATTAATGTAAATGAACAAAGTTATGGGGTGGGCATGGTGGCATGGTGGCTTGGTGGTTAATACATTTGCCTCACACCTCCAGGGTTGGGGGTTCGATTCCTGCCTCCGCCGTGTGTGTGTGTGTAGTTTGCATGTTCTCCCTGTGCCTCTGGGATTTCCTACGGGTACTCCAGTTTCCTCCCCCAGTCCAAAGCCATGCATTGTAGGTCGATTGGCATCTCTAAATTGTCCGTAGTGTGTGATTGCGTGAGAGAATGAGAGAGAGTGTGTGTGCCCTACGATGGGTTGGCACTACATCCAGGGTGTATCCTGCCTTGATGCCCCATGACGCCTGAGATAGGCACAGGCTCCCTGTGACCCAAGAATAGTTCGGATAAGCGGCAGACAATAAATAAATGAACAAAGTTATGACAAAAATGTTTCTAGAGCTGTGATCTAAAATGTTGAGGGGTTGAATATTTTTGTATATGTGACATTAACTCTACTGGTACCTGTATGCACAAGAATTAGTTTGATTTTTTCAAAAGGATTATGTTTGTAGGTTAGGAGCAGAACTGTTGTATATACTAAAGTTGGTACTGTGACAAAGTTTATAGAAATTGTTAAAAATGAACATGAAATCTGGTGGTAGAGGATTTGAAAGGAAAAATATATTGATATGTGAAATATGCAACTGTATCTTGTAGAATACACTCTAATAAATGTTTTTGTAATTGAAATGTGTGCTTGTGTGTGTACTTTAAATGTTGTGTTTTATCTAAGGATACAAGTCTATGATTATACAGTACATGACTATGACATGTGCAGGGCTCCATTTAGGACAATATAAGAGCACAGCCTTATACTGATTGATAAACTGCACTATGTTTTATACATGTCGTAAGACATATGGTGGACATTCATATTAAATTTATTAAACATAGGGAAATATTAAACATTATTTCCCTATGTTTTTACATCCTGAAAATCTATAAGGCTTTATATGGTTTGTAGGACATATATGATTGAAAATGCAGTAAAATTATGCAAATTGTATATGTGGTTTTTGCAACATATATGTCCCTTATAATATTCTGTTGGAACAGATAAGAATCACGTGTTTTTAACAAAACTTTTCCATATGAGTAAAGATTGGGAAAATTGGTAAATTCCCAAATCTTTTCTGTAAAGTCAGCTATTCCTGTGATTTGATGCATTTGATCTAGTTTTTGTTTTGCTTTCTTCAGTATAAAAAAGATTTTCTCCTCTCACATGCATTTGATGCCCACAGTCTGTTTGAGTCGTTGGTGCTGAGCACAAGTGCACTAACAACACACCATGCATGTGAAGCAGCTAATGAAACACAGACACACACACACACACACACACACACACACACACACACACACACACACACACACACACACACACACACACACACACACACCTTTTTAATTTCACATGGAAAAGAAATTAAAATGCATGCTAATTTCTAATTCCCCTCCACACCTCAGCAACTTCACAAAGTGCTAAATCATTAATACGGAGTGAATTATTATATTTTTTTCCTGAAATGAACATTTTGTATTTCTCACTTGGTTGAACATGGACAAAAGTGGGAGGGGGGAATTCACTCCTGTTCAGCCAAGCATGCGTTCTTCCTTCGTCCAGTCGTGGCCTATTCAAGAGGAAGCACAAGCTTAAATACTTGCATTTTAATGACACTTGCTAAAAAGTTCTGCCTTGATGCCCAACAGGAAAGAGGGACGAGGTGAGATGGAAGCAAACGATATTTGAGTGAATATAAGGACATCCAACCCCTGACCAACTGTGGAATTCATTCACAGAACTCCAGCCAAATTGGCCAGATGACTTTTCCCCCCTCTGTGTGACTCATGTCAGGGCTGTTTTACACAGATGCGCAGGGTGAGACGGAGGTTACTGATGATGTCATTTGGATGGATGTTTTAGGGCTAATCATAGCCAAAGATTGTCATTATGAGCCAATACTTGATTTGTGTTGGTGAAAATCCTTCTTATGATTGATATTTTCTATTAACAGAATCCAAAGAAATATATTTTTGCTGTTGTTGTTGTTTTTTCATGTATCTTGGCATAGGAGCATCATGTCAGTATCTGATTTGAATAGGTTGATGTTTGTTTCACTGCAGAACACTGCTGTCCACCGACACCTTGATCAAAGTCTGTAGATAGCAAGGCTTTAAACAGATCTTTAGGCAGATGGAATGATTTTACTGCTGTGTTTGTTTATATTTTCTCAATATTTTTGACAATTATCATTTGACAATTCCTACCCACTAGCAAGCTTTCCACAATCAGACGACAGCTGGCTGGACAGGAGGGTGAAATCTAGTACCTGTTTCCTTCTGGACACAAGAAGCCAGCCACCCACATCTTTCCAAACTGCTGCTCAAGCTATATGACTGCAGCTGAACACACTCTGAGGATACTGAGTATTATCTACACTCCTCCCCATACATGAAATTATAGACACCTATACAGTATAGTTTCCCTGTTACTGTGATTAAATGGAAGAGAGTTTACCATCCCTCCCACCCTGAGAGCTTTCCTGGCCCGGAATGGCTGTGGCATCGTCAAACTTGTAATATATAGCCACGGTACAGCTAAAATGTAAATAAAATCATTAGCCATATTATCCCAGATCTCTATAAATATAAAGTTTATAAATAATATGATATTATGAATTTCACACGTGTGTACTGTATATCATACTAAATTATGTAAGTGCACACAGTGGACAGCTGAAGTATACACTTTAACAACAGGTTCAGTGATTTTTAAAGTCAAAACACTTTTTCGTAGCCTAGCCAGGGCACATTCATGTAATTTAGGGGTGGGGCTTTGGTGGCAACACTGAAAACAGAGGTTACACGTGTTTCCATCAGTCAGTACACCTTCAACGCTAGCAAAAAAAAGTTAGAACTATAAAATTGTATTGAGCCTGGAACAATGGTTCTTCAGTTTGTCGAGCCTAGTGGTTAAACAAAATATATATATGTACTGTACGTAGTACTAGTGTAAGTTTAAGGTCATGGAGTTGGTGTCCATAGTCTGTGTTTTTTTGTTTTTTTGGGGTTTTTTTTAATATGTAGGCTATAAAATGGAACAACGTGCAACCACGTAATCGTCCCACATTCAGATTGGTTTAATGTTCTGTTTATACCATGGTCCATAGTTATTTGCAGCCAAACACCCACTCTGAGTACATACACTGTGCAGGTGGAAAAGGGTTTTTTTTTGTCTCTCACCCACCCACACATCCACATACACTCATTCATCACTTCCTCTCCCAGCCTCACTTAAAATAGTCTGATCCAGTTGTTGTGTTTTTGCTTATACCTGAAACCGTGTGTAACCTGGCAAAGGTGAGTCTGAGCGACTTCTTCTGTCTTCATCCGATTCTAAACGCATCCGCACCACATCAGCTTTTGTTGCTAGGAGACAGAAGCATCCTGAGGCGAGGCCGCCTCCTCAATGCCAGACGCGTTCGCTCTTTCCCTCTACAGCAACGTTCTCTCTTTTCTCCTCTTCTCTCTCTCTCTCTCTCTTCTCTCTCTCTCTCTCTCTCTCTCTCTCCCCTCTCTCTCTCTCTCTCTCTCTCAGTGCCTACAGTGCGTTCCCGTGTACGCACCCACAGAACTGGAGTTTATTTTCTCAGTAAAGACGGCAAAATGCGGGATGTGACCCACTGGGATCTCTGCTTCAGGTACAGCTGTAGCATTTTAAAGAGTTTTTTTTTTATTATTAATATTATTATTAATATGGATGTTAGTATCTATTTTGTATTCTACAGTGCGGGAATTCCCAAAACGATGCTCTAGAATAAAAAAAAAAACATACAGTGTACATTAGTAAACCACGGACTGGATGAATAGCGTGGAGAATATTATTTTTTATTCCTAGAAAATATTCTCTGAATAATAATGGTTTAGAGTTGCAGTGTTAGCGAGGATTGAAGTTGCGGAGGGAGTTGTATGGCAGATAGTGTAGTAGGCGAGCAGGATGTCAGGGGAGCAAACTTTCCTCTCATCGACTCCAACTCAATTAGAGGAGCGCTGATGTGGATGCCCATGACAGTCGGCTGTGCGCTTAGAACAGTTAGGTGAGGACGGAGCCTATCCGTACGATTACCTGCGAGATAAATAGTTGTTGTTCGGACTTTTCAGCCCAACTTTAAGTCAGTTAAGGTTTCCTATAAATGCGCTGTGTGTGAGGAGTGTAAGAGGTATATAGACTATTCAATTTGCATGGAATAAATATTGGGTTGCGCTTCCCGACGCGCAGGTGCGCGCATGTTTGCGCACTGATTTATCACATTTTTGTTTATTTTGCATGTTTTTATTGATGTTCAAAATAACCGTGTATGACTGCACTATGTGATTTAAGTACTCTGATGTTTCATTTACTCAGATATTTTATTTTAGTGTGCAAATCTTTATCTCAGCAAAATCCCGACTTTTGAAATAACACCTACAGTGTAGCCAGGTGGACTTATAGGAAACAAAAAAACTGTAGCTTATGACATGTTAATACATCACTTGAGATTTTAATGTGCATGAGAAACCCTGAAAATATCGATCGAAGAGGGAATCGATCCCAACACCTCAGGTCGAGTTAGCCGGGAGCATTGTGGAAAAGCGCGGTGTGTTACAGAGCTGAATGCTAATACTGCTGTTTACACAGCAGTGCCGTTACACCGCGGGGAACCGTGCACGGAAAACATACAGAAATAAACTAGTGATGAATGAATAGTATCCCCCTGTAGCGTTAAAAGCATGGATTCTATATGTGTAGACTACATAAGAGAAATGAACACAGCCTTGGTTTCCTCTTGCCCGTCTTGTAGATATAAAGGTGCAGCTTGGTTAACATGAGGGAATTCTCCAGCGGTGCCTGCACACCTACACACTTCATTTCGTGTGTTCTAGGCTTTGTTACTTGAATAAATAATGTAGATGTATAGGATATATACGCAGAAGTCTTCAGATTTCTCTTGTGTTGCGAGGTGTGCAGTAATTTACACAATTGCATGTGTGTGTGTGTGTGTGTGTGTGTGTGTGTGTGCGTGTGTGTGTGTGTGTGTGTATGTATGTATGTATGTATGTATGCTCAGCAATCAGATACAGTTGGTGGCCTTGGACAGGATAGACGTCCTTGCTTAGATTTCTGTGTGTATGTTGGAAAGTGGGATGTTTTTATTTTTCATTTGCTGCAGGCAAACTTGTAACAGTGAATGCAGCCTACTCAGTTCACACTCTGTGTGTGTAGTAGACAGCCACGAAACTACTTAACATGTATATGTTGTGTATAAATGCATTCATGTATAGACGGGTGATAAATGAAAAGAAAAAACATAAAACAATAAAACAATCTAAAGTGTACTAGAAAGTTTTCAGGCCGTCACTAGAAGAGTTTCCACCTTGGCATCAGTATTAGACATCTCTGGAATTTCATTGCTGTTCTTCCAAAAGATCTTCACTCACTTGGTGTTTTGAAGATAGTGCTGGAGAATGCTGTCTAAGTCTTTACTCTTCCATAGGCTTTTGATTGAGTTGAGATTTCTCCATCATCATCCAACTATTCAGTGAGTCCTTTTGTGCCCTGTTGATGGGGGCGGAGTCATATTGATGGAGACCACTCCCATCAGAATAGAAATATTTCAGTATAGGATAAAGGTGTTCAGACAGAGACTTCCCTCCGAAGAAGTAGACCCAAACCATGACGGCAAGAATAAATTTCAGCCCACACCATTGCAGTTCCACTGGGTTTTTTCCTTTAATTTGTCACCCATTTGCAAGTGTGATTGTTTTTGTGTCTGCACCACTCTACATACTCAGCTTTCATTTCATTTCTTGGAGGTGTATGTGACTGAGAGCTGCACTCAATAAGGTCGTGCTTAAAATGATGCAGTAAAAGGGTTGTGTTTTAATAATTTGCTATTCAAGAGCACAGCATGCATTGTGCATATAAATAAGTTCTTCAAACCCATAGGTCTAAAACACAGGGTTTTTTTTTTACAGACACATCCACCAGATGCTGTCAGCTATTCAGACAAGCAAGGAAGAGCTCACAATAAGAGTTCACGCTAATGTACACTAACATCATAGAAAAAGAAAAAACAAAAGATAAAACTATAATGTAGAAAAGATAGGTAGATATATTAGGTATTTGAATGCATGAATGTCTTGATAGCTCCGGACATTCATTTACATTCATTTGTGAGAACCTGAGAAATGTTCTTCCTACTACGGGCATGTTCTCAATAGAGGTAGCCCACCTTTGTCACTTTCTTCATGTTTGCCTCAGACTAAGTCTCAGGGTGAAGAACTGTGATATCAATTCTGCCTTAATCACATACTCAGAAGGAGCATCAGCTTGCTTGTACCTTTTTTAAAATTACGGAGGAAAAGCAGTGCCTTAGGCAAGACCTTAGTGTTGTAAGATGGCATTTTGTAATAATTCTGTCTTCATCCAGATTGAAACATATAGTCCTATAAGATATTACATAATACCCCCCTCCCATCTCTCTCTCTCCCTCTCTCTGTATATATATATATATATATATAAAATATATATATATATATATATATATATATATATATATATATATATATATATATATATATGTATGTACAGAGAAAGATAGAATATCATTTCAACATAGATTGAATGATGAATGCCTTCTGAAAATGGTTCTGTAAATTAAGCTCTTAAATTTCCACCCAAACAGGCGGCAATGCTGCATAAGTCTTGCGTCAAATCAACAAAGCGCTGTGGTGGTATGCGTCTATCTGTGGGTGTGCACAAGCAGAAGTGTGAAGAGATTTCAGCAGCCTGTCAGTCCCATTCGCTGCCAAGCAAATCTGAGCAAAAAGAAGAGCAGCTTTGTAGTTGTGGAGGGTTTTTTTCTGGGTCTGTTGAGGGGGGAGGTGGGTGTGTGGAGTGGGGTGGGGTGGGTTGGGGTGGTGGTTGCAGTGTTGTGTGTTGTTGGTGCAGAGCAGAGCTTCACATATCCCATTCTGCATGGCTTGCACGTAGTTTTGCTTTAAAGCACGACTAAGCTTTTTACACGCTAAATACATGTTTCACATGTGCAACTGCATTTCAGCTTAATGCAGGGCTTGTGCTGAAAGTTTCAACCCAGATTTACATTTCTTAATTCTCTTCCAAGCCTGTTGGCGTGATAATTGTGTTTGTCGGAAAGCGGCGCAACAAGAGCGGACTTGGCCATTGTATCTTGATTAAAGAGTTTGCTTTCAGGTGATGAATCAGTTCGCATTTGAAGAGGTGATGGTTTTGCCAGATAGTAATGCATATTTTGGAAAAACAGAGATGAAACTGTTTCCACTCAGACACACTTGTGCATAATGATGGTGATTATTCGAGCTGGCCACAGCATGGCGAACAAGATTACATTCCCTGTGCATAAGCTGGAGGAAGGGGGGCAAGGGGGACAGTTCATACTTTATTCACTATCTAACAAACAATCTGTAAGGTGTGAACAGTGTCAGGTCCTGAAATGTTACATAACTACACTCATCAACAGTTTTACTTTTAAAACTTTGGTTCCAGCTTCAACAGCTACTCTATAGGCACACTCAAATACAGCACTTTTACAGATTTGTGCAGTTCATATTAATATTTATATGCCTGACCTGCTGATATCAATCCAGTTTCATCTTATACATTTCATTATACCACAATAATGTTTGAACAGTCATGCCAGCTGCTGGGCAAATCACAGGAACGACTGCTTATAGCTGTTATTACAGCTACAGGACTCGAGTCTAGTCTGGAAACATTTTCTGTATTGGCTCGATCATTTGCCTTGCTCAAGATGGTCTTGGCCTCTTCTCAGAGTTTGTAAAAAAAAAAAAAAAAAAAAAACAATAATGTTCATGTGCCCTTTTGTTTTTGCATGCACAAGGTTTGACAAGAAGTAATTTGTTCTTGGAGAAAACATAGCCTAATTATCTCCACAGTGCAAGAATTAGCTGAAGTACAAATTTGGCCTTGAAAAGACTTTCATGGTTTTTGGTTTGAATCCTGGCTAACTTTTTTTCATTTGCACACAATCTTGACTTGGTCTCAACCTGTTTAAGACTCTGTCTTGACTTAATCTCAGCTAGTCCTGGTCTTAAACCTATCTTTGATTAGATGGCTCTAGCCTAAAGATCACTATGAGATTACTATACATGATACAACATAGAAACTATAATTCTAGCTGTGGATGTTCTTCCTTAAATAGCCTTAAGACTGCAGCAGCTAAGAACAGTTTGTACTCAAGTCTCCATCACTGAACTGTAAATAATTCTGTTTTATACAATAGACTTTAAGGTAAAACTAAAATAAATTCAGAAATGACTCTGATGCTTACACTCAAGTTTCTTTTAACACATATAGCACTTTTTGAATATATAATATACAGTTATAGAAGAGAAATGATTTATGGGTTCTTCCTTATGTTGTTTCAAGGGGTTTTTCCTTGCTATTGTCGCCACTGGTCTGCTCAGTAGGGATAAAATTAAATATGTAAAATGTATATCCATAATTCATATATTTCTGTAAAGCTGCTTTGTGACAATGTCCACTGTTAAAAAAGCTATAGATGTAAAAGTGATTTGAATTAAATTGAACAAGACAACAGCATCCTTGACTATAGCTTTAGATCAGCAACAGCATCCTTGACTAGCTTTAGTGTAACATTTGTAACTCCTTTCTGGACATTCCATAACATTAAACATAACTGATATGGGGTTCTTAAATAAATGAAAAAGCATTTCACTTAAATGATCACTTACATTAATAATGAAAATAATCACACTTTTTCCATTAACAGTACGTCCTGTAATGTTTCAACACATATATAAAGGCACATATAGTGCATATTTTATTGGTATTTAAACATTCGTAATTTATAATTCAATGCACTTTATAAATTTCACAATCAAGGATTGTGATGCAATTCCAATTTATACATGGTAACGGTGTATAAAATATTTTCATTAGTATGTGTTGTGCGTTCATTCATGTTCATCAGTGGCCTGTGGACTAGAGATACTAAATCCATATGTAGTTCTCTCTCTCTCTCTCTCTCTCTCTCTCTCTCTCTCTCTCTCTCTCTCTCTCTCTCTCTCTCTCTCTCTCTCTCTCTCTCTCTCTCTCTCTCTCTCTCTCTCTCTCTCTCTCTCTCTCTCTCTCTCTCTCTCTCAACAGCAGTAACCAAATACACCTGATTTATTTCAAATGCCATTTAGGATCAATACTGAAACAGTCAAAAAACAATTAAGCACCTGAGTTACACACAATTGCACACATAAGTATAAAACCTGGCCTCTGTCCCTTTCTACCTCCACACAGAACATCACTTCCTCCTAGTTTGAGTAACACAGTAACACATATTCAGCACCTGCTTATTTTCTGTCCTTTTTAGTTTTCCACTCTGCCTTGGGGTCCTATTTATGGATCAATAGCCTTAGTGCAGTAAGGAGTGCTGTGTTAATATTTAATACTGTCCCTCCCCTATGGCTGTTAAAAACAGAAACACACTCCCTCAACTCTGACT
The DNA here is from genome assembly GCA_033459395.1 of Hemibagrus guttatus. Taxonomy (NCBI): domain Eukaryota; kingdom Metazoa; phylum Chordata; class Actinopteri; order Siluriformes; family Bagridae; genus Hemibagrus; species Hemibagrus guttatus. The sequence goes on from JAUCMX010000004.1 coordinate 8,930,108, forward strand.
TCATCCAACATCCGCTGTGGTTAGACTCCGTGTGCTATGGTGGTTTTAAATATTTGCAGAACATAAAACAGTGGGATCAGTGGATTGTGTAGGGCAACTAGGCACAGCAGGAGTTGATGTTACAGCAGGATTGTGTGTGTGTGTGTGTGTGTGTGTGTGTGTGTGTGTGTGTGTGTGTGTGTGTGTGTGTGTGTGTGTGTGTGTCTATAAGGATAGGAATATCTGGTAGTTTTCACTTTGTAGGGGACATCTGGCTGGTCCCCACAAAACACACACACACACACACAGTGAAAGAGAGAAAACAGCTACCCAGTGGTAGTGGTGTCTTTTTTGGGGGGATTTTTTTTTTTTTTATTAATTACTTAATTAAAGTATTTAACCAAAGCAGATTATTACATTCTATAATGACTCCTGAAACAACAACATTGGTTTTTAACAGGCCTATTCATAATCACTTTAATATTCATCCTTCATAGACATCCTAATACTTTTCAAAATATATATTTATATTTTTTTTAAACACTGCTACTTGGTGACAACAAGGATGGCGAATCAGTGAAGTATAATAATGGCTTATCATCCATTCCTGCTTTCCTCAAGTCTAATGGGATTTTCTCTTTACAAATAAATGTAATATTCAAGGCAAAACAGCGCAGCTAAAGAACATTGTTGCTGTGGTGAGAGGCAGTACTTGGGGATTTAGGGTCTGAGTTTGGAATTGATTTTGTGAGCTGACTGTTTGATTTAAGCATGGCGTTAAGGAACTGCCTGCAAGCAAAAATCCAATTATATTCAGAGCGTCTCTGTACCCAAAAAAAGCCCTGTACCCCCCTCCTGACCCACCCCACTAAGCTAATTAACACGATTAACCAAGGGGAACTGCTAAACGTACATGGCTCAGGGAGGGACTGAGGAAGCATTTGATTACTTGAGGCAAAAGTTAGCAAACTCCTCTCAACTTTGGATTGGGGAACTGGTGTAAATGTGGGTGATTTGCATGAGCCTGAGTTTTATACTGATACTTTTATACTGACAAGAATGCTCAACTATACTGTATGGCTAGAATCCAGCAATGTTGGTGATTTCCTGACGTACATACACCCAATTAAACTCAGTGTATTGTAAATTATTCAGTTAATCACCAGACATCCCCATTAGAATATGAAAAATGACCGGGTTTTGCTGTACTCTGGACAAACCTAGCTACTGTTAGGCTTTTTTTGCATACATTATGACAAGACTGAATAGTGTAATTTGACTGACATCTTGTTTTCACTGCACTGACAGTAAATTCAGTGTGCTTTGAACATACCTTTTCCAGAGGAAACTAATATGAAGTAAGTACACTCTGTGCCTTTTTGTACATTCAGGGCAGCTTTGGCACCAACAAAGAGCAGCAACTCGAACACTCAGACTTCCGCAGTCTCAGTGTGCAAAAATGACACCAGTCAGCTCTTTAACAGTCCAAGTTTCTGTCGAAAATCAAAAGATATCACCCCTAACATCTTCTGCCAATCGCTCAGGGGAGTGTAGAAGAGAAAGGCAAAAGGACACGCACTGAAACGCATTGCACACAATCAGTGTGAGAACTTTTGTGGCAGCTTAGCTGGAGCCTGAAGTTTGTGGCTGGCAGACCGAATCGGCACAGAGAGATAACAAGGCTAGCTGCTGTTAACGTGCAGTCACCAGAGGCCCATGCGTCTCGTTTTGTGTAGGATAAAGTGCTGAAGATAGCATCACAGGGGATGACCGTTATCTGGCACCAGAGCAGTCTCCAGAGCGTTCCTTGAGGCACTAACAGCCTGCCAGAATGCTGCAAAACCCAACTGGCTTCTCATAGGAGTTTGTAAATGTCTCTTCCACAAGGGAATGTGGAAGAAGAAATCAGATTAGAGAAGCTCCTCTAAGCTCCAAGATCAAAACACAGGCTTAGATATCATCTGAGAGGCTTCAGCATCTCATCTCCAGGAGTGGAACAGCAAGCACAGATTTGAGCCATCAGTTAGGAAGCTAGAGTGTCCTGAATGAAATGTGCTATAGTTATAGATAGAGTCTGAGTCACCACCATTAAAAGGAAAAATTGAATGGAGACAATGAAGCAATTAATTACATATATTTTATCAGAAAAATTATATTTAATAATGAAAACAGTGTATTGTAAATATTTAGATCAGATATGCATCACTGAATAAATATTAAACGTATAAAAGTACTAGGATAAAATGTAAAATTTACAGACATAAATTTAATTTAAAAAAAGTAAAGTACAGTGTATCTATTAGTTTTATAATTAACTACATAATATACTGTACATTGGCTTCCAGTTGGTTTTCATTCATTCATTCATTGTCTACCGCTTATCCGATCTATTTCGGGGTCACGGGGAGCCTGTGTCTCAGACGTCTCGGGCATCAAGGCAGGATACACCCTGGACGGAGTACCAACCCATCACAGGGCACACACATACACTCTCATTCGACTAATGCAATTACACACTACAGACATTTTAGAGATGCCAATCAACCTACAATGCATGTCTTTGGACCGGGGGAGGAAACCGGAGTACCCGGAGGAAACCCCCGAGGCACAGGGAGAACATGCAAACTCCACACACACATGGCAGAGGCGGGAATCGCCAACCCTGGAGGTTTGAGGCAAACGTGCTAACCACCAAGCCACCGTGCTCCCCCCCAGTTGGTTTTGTGATAGATAGATAGATAGATAGATAGATAGATAGATAGATAGATAGATAGATAGATAGATAGATAGATAGATAGATAGATACTATATTAAATTTCTTCCTAAAAGTACTTTTCTTCCTTAGTGTTAACTAGGTTGGTTAGAAATTGTCAAAATAGCATTCCATTAAGTCTTGCAAGAATTGTCTAGCTTCATTTGTCCCGCTAAACAATGAAATTGCCCATTCTAGAATCTTCCACTGTATCTGGCGAGTTAAATATATAAATATATATGTATGTATGTACGTATGCATGTACGTACATGTATGTATTTATGAATATGCATTGTTTCACTCTTCGTCCTATTACTTACCCATTTCTCTTTATTTGTTGCTTGTGGTATTCTCTTCTTATTGTGTTTAGTTGCTTTTGTGGCTCAAGGTCATGTATGTAATGCTGCCTTCAGTAAAATGGCCATGGGATTGATTTGATGTTATGCAGGGGTTAAGTTGATTCATGAGTGACAGTAATGTGTGAGCAGTACAGCTCAATTTATGTTATAAGTTCTTAATATGGAAATGTGATTAAAACAAGGCTTAGCTAAATTAAGCCCTAAAGGTTTAATTAGATTTACTATAAAATGTGGTCGGACCTTAACCTCCCTATGCAATGGCTTCAGAGATGATTCTGTATTTTGACATATTTCCTTTTGACTGCAGTGTAGAAATGTTTGACTGACAGACAACAGCCAATTGCCTTCAAGATACTTCACACCCCTGGCAAATATAAGATTATTCCGAGTAATAACAAGCTAACATGTTGCTGATAACAAGCTAAAGAGCTACTACTGTAGAACAAGACATATAGGGTTGTAGACAAACTATAAAATTACTATAAAACTATAAAACACAGGAATATTTCCAAAACTATTTTGATCTACTTATTTTAGATAAACTATCATGAAAAAGGGAGAAAAATCTCTGAAACATGTATTTTGACTGCAGGGATGCTTTAAGCTTTCTTATTCCTTGTTGGTAAGTTTAGCATTTTAGCATGCTGTGTATCAGTGGTAATTTCACATAACTGGGACAAATTTCCTTTGCAGTGTATCATGCACACCCACATTCATACAGTCACACCTAGAGATAATTTGGAGCCACCAATTCAGCTACTGTCATGTTTTACAATATTAAAATTAAATCATATATTAAATAATAATAATAATTATTATTATTATATTATGATTAATAATAATAAATAATATACATGTAAAACTACATTATTATTATTATTATTATTATTAGTATTATTATTATTAGTATTATTATTATTAATTATTATTATTATTATTATTATTATTATTATTATTATTATTATCACAGTTATAAAACATTTTTTTTATCTTCAAATTGCCCTGAATTTTTGCATATTCTGAAAGAATTACTCAAAGTTACTGTACAAGTGAAATGTGTGTAAATATACAGTGGGATCCAAAAGTCCAAAAATCTGGATTTTTTTTTTTGTTTTTTTTTTTTGGCAAGTTTTTATCATTTGAAATATTTCAAACAAAGAAAGTAAATGTTCAATTTCTTAAATATTTCACTATTTCTAGGTCCTTATTAAGCACACTTGCGATATTGGCACTACTTTGTACAAAAGCTCAGATGTTCCTCATGCCTAATCTCTTCTACTGAAGCATGTGTTGAGATGATATGGTGATGCATTGGATCTAAAATGGATCATAAGATTTTACACAAATTTGTGGAGTCTGTGCCAGCTCGAGTCCACAGCTGTCATTGAAGCAAAACGTGGAGAAGCTTATAGTAAGAAAGTCTGAAATTCATCCAAATATTTCAAAGATTACACTTTTTACTAAAATTCTCAATAATATCATTTGTAATGAAAATTATTGCATTAAAGAATTTCTTTTTCTCTAGCGCTCTCAGACTTTTGAACCCCACTATATTTTAGGGCTAACAGGACAAATTATTTACCTTTAAGTATAATACAGTAAAACACTTTTATAGAACAGATTTGTTGTGTATAGTGAGGTTTTTTTTCCAGCCCGTCCAGCAGTGATGGATTGTATTTGCTTCTAAAATTCACTTTATTGTATTCATTCAGGATTTTTCATTCTAGTGTTGTATTTTTGCCTTCTCTCAGATGCAGTGATACTTATTGATTTATATGTTTGTATGTTTCTTCATCTCAATGTATCTGTTCTGACATGTCTTCACAAATGAGGGTAGGATGGTGTGTGTGTCTGTGTGTGTGTGTGTTTAAGCATTCATCTAAGCACAGATTTTTTTACCTTTCATCTTTCTCTGCAAATGCATGCCTATTTTTAATCTCTCTCTCCCTCTCTCCCTCTCTCTCTCTCTCTCTCTCTCTCTCTCTCTGTCTCCAGGTCCTAAGCTGACTCCTCATTAGACTATCTTCATGTATGATCACACACCATTCCCTGTGCTCAGTTCATGGCTTTCCCGTGCCTCTGACACTCCCTCATAAACCATTAAACTGCTCGCCTGCTCCAGCTTTATCTCTGTGTAACCATGTCATCTGCAGTTCGAGCGCTGTTGCTTGTGCTGCTAGGAGCCGGAGTCCTGCTGTCCAGTGGCGACTCTCCACGCCGAGAAATTAAGATAGACGGAGACTTGGTTTTGGGAGGCCTCTTTCCCATACATGAGAAGGGCCTGGGCATGGATGAGTGTGGGCGCACCAATGAGGACCGGGGCATTCAGCGTTTAGAAGCCATGCTCTTTGCCATAGACCAGATCAACCGAGACGTTAGTCTGCTGCCCGGCGTCTCACTGGGTGTCCACATCCTGGACACGTGCTCCAGGGACACGTACGCACTAGAGCAAGCACTTGAGTTTGTCAGAGCGTCACTAACCAAGGTAGATGACACCGAGTTTATGTGTCCTGATGGCTCGTATGCATTTCAGGAGGACAGCCCTTTGGCTATTGCTGGAGTCATTGGTGGTTCCTACAGCAGCGTCTCCATACAGGTGGGTGAAAAATGATTTCTGTTTGGGTTCTGGTTTTACTTGGTTTCTTTCCTTCAGCAACGCTATTGCCCAGCTCCTCGTTTGTCAGTGTCCTGCAAACTGTAAATTGTTGTAAATATGTGTGTTCCATGTTGTACAGCACAGTAAATGAAATAAGCACCAAGTATCGTGCTGGACTATTTTTACTGTTGTTGTTTTGTTGTGGTTAGAATTGTACCGACCCGGTTGGTCTCTCTACTCCTGTCAGCTTGGTAAGCCACCCATTGCTGACCCTCAGTCACCCCACTGGGTCATAACACCCTTGAAGAAGGACCTCAACTTTCAAGTGATTTCAAGGTGGTAACCTGCAGTGACTTAGTCTCTTTGACCCTCATCTTACTTATAATTTGGGTATGCAAGTCAAGCCTATTTTGGTGATAGACAGCCAGGAAAGTCAGATTCATTCATTGGCACCACTTTACATTATTGTCCTGCAGTTAAAAAATTTTATGCCCCATTAAATATCTAATTAAAGCAAAGATTCATTTCATCATGTTGGCTTAGGGTACAGACTACCTGCAAGTTCGCCGCTCTGCATATGAGTCATCAGTGGAGTTCTCTGCCCACTTTAATGTCTAATCTGTTTCACTGTTTAGTGTTGCATTTTGACAATAATGTAATGGCTTTGTAAGTGGAAAGACTTTTTAAATTAGCCATAACCAAATCAACATAACTGTCATGAATGCCCACTAGACAAAATAATAAAACATTCAAATGCAGGCTTCAGCTGGGGGAAGGAGGCATGGACACTTTTGTAGTGTCTACATCTTAAGAAAAATATAGATGTATGTAGTGGTTACCATAAAACCCTGTATATATACATTTATCAAGAGTGCTATGTTAATGCGGTCAAAACTTTCAGAATTTTTTCTCTTTCAGACAAAAACATTTGCTATTCTCGAACCATTTTCGGTCTCAGTGGCTTCTTTTAAATGCGGTTAACTGATATTAACCAAATACTTGTCTAACTTTAGCTACATTCATAGCTTTTATTTAACATTATTGAGCAATATTTATTTTGACAGACTGCGAGAACATTGCAGGATAACTGAGACCCTGTCCACACGAACGCGGGTATTTCCAAAACCACAGATTTTTTTATGCGGTTTAGCCATTCGTCCACATGCAAACGCAGCACCAGTTCACTGAAACCGAACATTTTTGAAAACTCTGGCCAGGGTGAAGGTTTTCACAAACTCCGGTTGCAGTGTTATCGTGTAGACAGAGAAACCAGAAGATTTTTGGTTTGTGATGTCGGCGTACACGCCGTCATCTCCTTTGTTTGATTGTGTGCCGCTACCCCCCACCCCCTTTTTTTAGTAAATGCTATTATTATAATACAAACAATTTGACATTGAAGCATTCAGTATTTGAACAATTAAAGAAAAATAAGGCACAGAACAGGTTTACAAAACAAGTACACTACAGTATCAATAAGATATCGTATGATCATGAACAGGTCAATCAACAGAGAGAAGGAGAAAACAATTAATATAAAAACAAACAAAACAAAACAAACAAAAAAGGGGGGGTGCTAGAGATATTAATCTTTATTAATAATGTTGAATTCACGGCATATATTAAGAAGTTTTATTCAATTTTTTTTATGCATATGCGTTAGTGAATGCTAGCTCCTTTATATATATGAAACAAGTGTGTGTTAGCCTAGCGGAACCGGTAATAACATTTTTCTCAGGCTTCTGATTGGCCAACATGGCTTTACGGTTGAGATTATATTGCCAACTGTTGGTTTGGCATGCTCTTGACTCTTGCGTTTTCATGTGGACGGAGATTTTTTTGAAACAGTGCTTGTGTGGACGAGATTTTTTTGAAACAAAGGAGGAAAAATACCGTGTACGTGTAGACTAGGCCTGAGTCGAGATGGGAACATACAACTTTACTAATGTAGGAGGAAGTGGGTGGGGCTTCCACAGGAAGTGAGCAAGGCTTCCACCCTCACAGCTGTCAATCATTCCAGATTTATATGTTGTTTGGTCGTGTGGCATTTTAATTGGGGTAAAAAAAAATTATTCTTTTGAGTGATAAATCACAGCATGCTATGCAAAATGTGAAAGGTTCTAAATCAACCTTTTAAGTGAACACAGCATTATGTGAACAAAAAAAAAATCATGTGTCTATATCGGTGTTATGTCAGCATCAATATTAACTAAAGATCATCTCTACGACAGCTGGTGTACACTACCTGGTGTAAGGCATTACAAATGTTTATGTAAGTTCATACATAAAGGTAGACATCATGTGAAACCTGATAACCATTTAAGTAAGGTCTCCTTCTTCTTCTTTCGGCTTTTCCCTTCAGGGGTCGCCACAGCGAATCATCTCTCTCCACCTATCCCTATCTTCTGCATCCTCAACACTTGCACCCACTAGCTTCATATCCTCATTTATTCCATCCATATACCTCTTTCCCACACTCTCCATTACTCTGGACTGTTGACCCCAAGTACTTAAACTCCTGTACCTTCTTCACCTCTTCACCCTATAACCTTACTGTTCCACTTCCCTCCCTTTCATTCACACACATGTACTCAGTCTTAATACGACTGACCTTCATTCCTCTTCTCTCCAGCGCAAACCTCCACCTCTCCAGGTTTTCCTCCACCTGCTCCCTGCTCTCACTACAGATCACAATGTCATCTGCAAACATCATTGTCCAAGGAGACTCCTGTCTGACCTCCTCTGACAACTGGTCCATCACCATAGCAAACAGGAAGGGGCTCAGAGCCGATCCCTGATGCAGTCCCACCTCCACTTTGAACTCCTCTGTCTGACCTACAGCACACCTCACCACTGTCCTGCTCCTCTCATACATGTCCTGCACCACTCTGACATACTTCCCCTGCTACTCCTGACTTCCTCATACAGTACCACAGCTCTTCTCTTGGCACCCTGTCATACGCTTTCTCCAAGTCTACAAACACACAGTGCAACTCCCTCTGACCATCCCTATACTTCTCCATCAAAATTTTCAGAGCAAAAATTGCATCTGTTGTGCTCTTTCTTGGCATGAAGCCATACTGCTGCTCACAAATTTCCACTACCTTCCTTAACCTAGCTTCCACTACTCTTTCCCATATCTTCATTGTATGGCTCATCAACCACTTAAGTAAGGTGATACCCAAAAATCCGATCTCAGTGAATGACACCTATCAGATGAAAGTAAAAAAAAAAAATTCTCTCTATACATTCACGACCATATAGAAAGGCTTCTCTTTTGAGTCTGTGCATTGCAGCCATGGCTACAACGACATGAATTATTCTGTAGTGCTCTTTGTATGCAGAGGTAATAATCATATATTCTCACAGAATTACTACAGGCCACTGAATGATTTCACCACCCTCTAAGAACTAAGCAAAATACAAGAGAGTAAAGTCCTTGCCCCTGCACAGCTCTAGCATGCCTGATCCATTATTTAAAGAGCAGCATTTGGGGTGGAAATATACACACCACCCCTTATTCATTCCTCCCCATTTAAATACAGCACGCTTGCTCCAGTTCCTTCCCTCATGCATACGTGCCTGGATTAGCACTGTGGCTATGCTATTGTGTGCTTTGTCTGTTGCTGCCTTCTTGCAGCACTGAAAACCGAGCATAGCACTGGGGGAATTTGCATAGTTTTACATAACCTCCTCCATCTGGGTCTCCACAAAAGCCAGTTTTCCCTATCGGTTCTAAAATCCATAATCTGTGTTTTTGTCATCTCTATCTCTCTCTCTCACTCTCTCGCTCTCTCTCTTTCTTACACACACACTCTTGCTCTCTTCTTTCTCCTGCCTCTCAAAGTCTCCCTGTTCTCTCGTCCTTTCATGATTTTCCTCAGATATACTGCTGTGTGTTTCTGGGGAAAGGCAGTGAGGCCATGACCTCATCATGATCTCTTGTTAAAAAAAATTAATTGTTAATTATCGGGCTTTTCTCCTCAGCACCATTTATTTCCCACTGCTGTTGTCTGGCCGTCCTCCCTATGTTCACCTTCTGACAGACACCCAGGAGAGCTTGTACAGCCTCCTACATGCCATCTCTTAATGCCATGCCACTCTTTTACTTACCACTCCTGAGAAATGAGAGCCTGCTTCAGGTTTATGTACCATATAACACCGTGATTACTTGAGACATTTACACTGCAGTGCTAAAAGCATGTCAGAAAGTTACAAGTATGATTCTCTATTATTATGTACTGCATTCCAAAAAGTCACTTTTTTATATTACTTTATATTATGAGTTGTTTAATCTAATTGTTCACTTTTTTAACATTAAATTCAAACCTGTTCTTTCACCCAAAACATGTCCATGCTAAAAAATGCTTGATTGTGATTTAAAAAAAGATTATGGATTACAACACGATGACAGTCTGGATTTCTGCAAGCTGACGGTGAAGTGCTCAATATGAGCTCAGTCTTGCAGCAGCATAAGGCAGTGGCAGCTCGTGTCAGTTGTGCCTCCGCACTCAGTGTGAGATGTGATGTGTTAGCGCCAAGCTGAGTGTGACCACAGAGAAACCTTTTCTCTCTCGCTCTGTACACTCATACTGGACTTATCTGATCTCATTAATGGTCCTAAAAAGATTTTTTTAAGTACGATCCACTTTCGATAACTCATTCATGCAGCCCTGTTGTACTGATTTTCAAAGATATTTGTAATGCAATGCCAACACTTGTGTGTGTTTCCTCCTAGGTTGCAAACTTGTTGCGCTTGTTCCAGATCCCTCAGATAAGCTACGCTTCTACGAGTGCCAAGTTGAGTGACAAATCACGCTACGACTATTTTGCTCGCACTGTCCCTCCAGATTTCTACCAAGCAAAGGCCATGGCTGAGATTCTACGTGCCTTCAACTGGACATATGTCTCTACAGTGGCATCTGAAGGTGATTACGGCGAGACAGGTATCGAGGCCTTTGAGCAAGAGGCGCGTTTGCGCAACATATGCATTGCTACATCAGAAAAGGTGGGTCGCTCTAACGCAAAGCGTTCGTCATATGAAGCGGTGGTGCGCCAGCTTCTTCAGAAGCCTAACGCCCGTGTGGTCGTGCTGTTCCTGCGCAGTGATGATGCCCGAGAGCTGTTGGGTGCTGCTACCCGCCTCAACGCCTCCTTCCTCTGGGTGGCTAGCGATGGCTGGGGGGCACAGGAGAGCATCATCAAAGGAAATGAGATCACAGCAGATGGCGCGATCACATTAGAACTTGCAGCACATCCCATACCCGAGTTCAACCGCTACTTCCAAAGCCTCAATCCTCTTAACAATCATCGGAACCCGTGGTACAAAGACTTCTGGGAACAGAAGTTCCAATGCTCTTTGAGCACAACCTCACATGCAGGGGCAGGAACTGCAAAACCACCATGTGACCCAAAGCTAGCGGTGGATGATTCGAACTTCGAGCCGGAGTCCAAGATCATGTTTGTTGTAAATGCAGTGTACGCTATGGCACATGCATTACATCGTATGCAGAGGACACTGTGCGCTAACACCACACGCCTGTGTGATGCCATGCGCAGTCTCGATGGCAAGAGGCTGTACCGGGACTTCCTGCTTCACGTCAACTTCAGAGGTAATGTTAATCAAGCTTCTCTCTTTACATTTCCCATACACAAACATTATTGTTTCACATACAATGTGTTCTTGGATCAACATTCTTTTTAACCAGACACTGTCATCTGATGTTATCAGCCCTGCAGCTTGGTTTAACCAAATACCCGCCGCCAAAAACACAGACCGAGTTGATAATAACAACATGCCTGCCAGCTGGAAAGTGCTGGTAAATGAAAACATTTTCTGAATTTCTGCTACTTATGCAACATTGTAGACAGGCAGAATTGGTTAGGCGAGAAGAAAATCTCAAACATTTACTTATCAGTTTGGACAAGTCTCAGAGATTAACTTAGCTAGTAGCCATTCAGACCCAGCTCATTTCTACTTCCTGCTCTCTTCAAAGCATATCACACATCCTCCAAAAAGCAAATCATTCTGTATCTCTTAGTAATAGCTCTGAAAATGAGAATTACTTGAACAAATTTTACTGCAGTCAAGTTCAAGGAAGCACTTTTTATAGTGTATCTGTTAATGTTAAAGCTAGCTAATGTTAGCTTATCACAGTAGATGCAGTAGAAAAACTGAGTCCTGTAAATTAAAAATGAAAGAGGTGGGACTTCTGGATATATAATAAATGCTGTGTTTTGTTTTTATTAAATATAAATGTTTAGTGCTTTCTGCAGAGTGTTTTACAGGGTTTAGCTAGTCAACTCCTTAGCATGCTAATCCAGGCTTAAATAACATAAATGCTTTTATTTTTCAACAAAGTTAACCATTTTGAATCAGTTTATGAGCTGAAATGCAGAGCTCTGCACTAAGCATTATTGTCTGGAAGCCCAATAGTGTGTCTGGAGGTAATTTTCATGTGGCTTGGCAGAATTCGGAATGTACAGACTGATGATACTGATCAGATGGCGGTGATTGATTAAAAGAAATGTACTTCCAGGAAGAACAACTGTTTCTCCAGGAACATGTCCTACTTGAAGAAATCAGCTACACCATTATGTCTTCCTGTCATATTCAAACTCTATACTGGCTCCATCTCATTATTTGCAGTGGTATGTATCAGGATATGTGTAGGCCTACAGAATCATGCTGCGTTTCTGTGTCAGTCTGTGGTTAATGTGTGTGGAGGTGCACAGTGGCGGTGTAATTAGAGCCAGTGTGAGAAGTGTTTGCTGCGCTGGCAGACCTGTGGCTGTGACGGCGACATGAGCTGAGATGCTGCACTCACTGCCGCTGAGAGGATTGTGTTTGACTGACAGGTAGAGAGCAAAGAGAGCAGGTAAAAATAAACCATGTAAAAGTGCTCAGGCTGGCGTGGCAATATTAGATGAGCTTATGCCACACTTAGCCGTGACTGTACACAAACACACATGAAAACAGTGTTATAGAAAAGCAGATAAGGACCAGGGGAGGATCCTTAACTCCCTCAAAGCAACCGAGAGAGACAGAGGTGATAGGAGGAGGGGAAAATATACTCTGTTTTTCAACGATGATATGAATTAGATCTGGAAAGAAAGTGTATATGTACATGCGATACGAGTGTGGATCTGCATCCGCTTGTGTTTCAGTGAGAGAGAAACTGAGAGACTTGGAGAGATAAAACGGTGTGAGTGGGTTGGTTTGTGTCAGCAGAAGAGGATTCTCTTTGAAATTCACCATCTTCATTTTTCAAGCACAAAATCAAAGACATATAGAGTTTGCAGTCTGGGCCAATCGGGTGGAAGGAGTGAGCAATGCAGGAGAGAAGAAAAAAATGACAAGAGCTTATAGAAAACAGAAAGAAAGGATGGTGTACGTGGAGGAGAGAGGTGAGGAGAAAGGAAGTTTTAAGAAATGTTGTGCAGCCATCAAAGAAAAGGAGCAAGAAGCTGATTTAGAATGGAGAAGGAAGAGGAGAAAAGAAAAAGGAAGGGTGAGGTCCATGTAAGTGTCCAGTAAAATTCCACTTTTCTGAGATATACTCCCTCTGCTTCTCTATCAATTATTCAGTCCAGACTCAGACTATAAACACTGTGGGGAATTAGTAGTTTCACCTGATTTATTGAAATTTCATTCCATTGAAACTTTTAGTCAGCAGGATTTAGCTGTTTGGAGGAAGACCTTAAATCTATGGCCTACATGTTTGCTTTTTTTTGTCTGTGTGTTTGTGTATAAAATCTTCTACTCCTCCAATCAAGCAAAAACTATGTATATATCCTCATCAGAGGAATTGTTTAGAATTTCCCACATTTTGAAAATGCTCTTAAAATCTTTTTTTTTTTTTAATAATGTTAAAAAAAAAAATACAGATATTTTTCTGTCTGCACCCTAGATATCTTATGCAACATTGTTTTCTTGGCAGATTTATTGGTACCCTTCCAGAGCATGGACAAAAATGTCAATTAAATAAATAATGCACAGCTCCAGGTTCCACGGTTCATTCCCAAGCTTGGGTTACCGTCTGTGCGTAGTTTTGTATGTTCTCCCTGTGTTTGCGTGGGTTTCCTCCAGGTTCATAAAACATGCCAACTACTGTAAATGGCCCTTAGGTGAGAATGAGTGAGTGAATGTGTGTGAACAGTGGCCTGTGATTCCTGCCTTTTCTGCATTTTTTAAATAAACATGACATCCTGGAAAAATCTTTTTTTCCCCTGCTCAGTCCACAGGATTTTTTTTTTTACCTAAGGGAATAAATATGAGGTTGCACATACTCGGTGTAAGTAATAAAACATTTCAAATGTCTGTAAAAGTTTGTAGGAAGAGGCTTTAGCACAAGAACAATAACTACAAGCTGTTAGAAAGAATCAGAATCAAAGTTTGTGACCATGAGCGTCATCCTATTTAGATATGAATTCAGACTGCCAAAACAAAAGCAAAGTCATCAACAGAAAAGGGCAATTAGGTATTGGAGGAACCAGGAGTGTTTGGCAAGAATTATTTTCTAATCTTAGTATAGATAGGCTATGTATAAATAGTCTGTGTGTGTGTGTCTGTGTGTATACGTATATATATATATATATATATATATATATATATATATATACGTATATATGTATATATGTATTTGTGGTATTTTTCCCAACCCCGGAGGCACGCTAACCTTTATGTATGTACGTATACACTGATCCGGCATAACATTATGACCACCTGCCTAATATTGTGTTGGTCCCCCTTTTGCTGCCAGAACAGCCCTGACTTGTCGATGCAACTGAACTCCACTAGATCGCTGAAGGTGTGCTGTGGTATCTGGCACCAAGATGTTAGCAGCAGATCCTTTAAGTCTTGTAACTTACAGGACTTAAAGGACTTACAGGACTTAAAGGATACTTTTGATAGATACTGACCACTGCAGACCAGGAACACCCCACAAGAGCTGCAGTTTTGGAGATGCTCTGATCCAGTTGTCTAGCCATCACAATTTGGCCTTTTGTCAAACTCGCTCAAATCCTTACGCTTGTCCATTTTTCCTGCTTCTAACACATCAACTTTGAGGACAAAATGTTCAGTTGCTGCCTAATATATATCACCCACTAACAGGTGCCATGATGAGGAGATAATCAGTGTTATTCACTTCACCTCTCACTGTTCATAATGTTATGCCTGATCGGTGTATGTGTATATTGTGATGAAGAGCATCAATAGTCAGCAGCTCTGTGGCCTTGTCCAGTGAAAAGTCCAGCAACCTTTTTAGGCCTATAAATTAATGGACAGACAAGATTCTTGTCTGTCACTGTTGAAAACGTTTTTTTTTCACACAATGTTCTGCTGCAGTCTCGTCTTTTAGTTCACTTTCTTTGTATGAATTCTATATAATACGTGGATGTATTCATCAGACTTGTTTTGTGCTTCACATTTCCCTATGCCAGTGGAGCTCTAAAACATAAGTGTGGCAGAATTATAAGTTTATAACAGGAAATTGATTAGCAGCTTCATACCACATCACCTTCTGTCTCATCATCTGAGGTAAAAACTTATTACTGTTATCTGTACAGAGTGTGTGAGCGCTCTTCTCTGTTTTGATGATGATGATGATGTTATGGTGCAGGTGCATTGCAGACATTTTGACAGCCGGTATCTGATTACAAACAAAATTGCTTGGGCTTATGACCATTTCAATATAGCCTGTAGCTATCCAGTGACTTAATTAAATCATGAAATTCATTGTCTGACAGAAACACACTCAAGCCTGATTAAACTGTACGATTACAGTAAACGTTCAAGATTATTACTTGTCACAATGTACAACATGATTTCAATGAAATCTTGCCCGATTTCGATATCAGAATGTGCGATAATGCGTTCTTCATGTCAGATTATACAATGAAGATCATCTAACAAAAGACCTGCGATTAAAGAAAATTACTATGTTCCCTTTACATCATCAATCAGAGCGATCTGAGAAAATGGGCTTGCAGAAACAGAAACAAGCCCTCGATAGAATGCTAGCAATGCTATAAAAATATGTTTTTAAGGGGGAAAAAGAGAAACAGTCATGTGAAATGCCCATTTTTCAATTTGACCTTGAGCTAATATTTAAGGATATTTTTTCTGTCTATTAAGATGCATGGTTGCTTTGCGACTCACTGTATAATAAACAGGCATAAGACAGCTGAGACAATGCTAGAAAGTAACCTAAATAGTTTATACTAATATTTCCTTGAAATAGAGACATCAAAGTATATTATTGACATTTTTGGCCATTTTCCCAGAGCAGGATCCGATGGGTTTTTCATCCCTATATAATGGTCAAGGGGTACTATTTGATGTAAGAAGTTGCATCAGAACTTATGTCTTTAGCATTCGGGTGCGTCTCTCTGCTCCGCGGATTGTCATTTTTTTCAAAGCCGGGTACTTCACTCAGACTAATGTACTGTGGCAACATGCCGTTGCTATGGTAATTGGGTCTGCACATGGCACCATTTGGTGAAGTAACCCAATAGAGTGCAAGGGGGATGATATGTCCACAGCAGAGAGAGAGAGAGAGAAAGACAGAGAGAGAGAGAGAGAGAGAGAGAGACAGAAAAAGAGATAATTCAGACTGTAGTTATCCTCCACCTACTGAGTAAACACATGCCTATGCACATGTAGCGATGGAGGGAGACACACACACACACACAATCACGCAATCACACAGGCCATTTGGGACATTTGTGTTTTTGCTTTTCTCCCATAAATCTGAGACACCCTCCACCCACATGTAACACTCTCAGGCCTACACACAAAGATTGAATCTCTCCCTATCGGATATATTTTAATATGATTTATCGTACATGGATGTTATTATTATTCATCTGATATCTTGGTGTATGCAGCGGTGTGTGTGTGTGTTGTTATACCTGTTAAGCCCTCAGTCCATGCTCACACACACATATACAGTATTCTTTTCGTCCTTGGTGTCCTTTGTCTCTCTAATACATTCTGTTTTTTTCTTTGTGCTTGAGAGATGAATGCACACAGATAAGCAGGTGATAAAAAATAAATAAATAAAAATTAAATTATTCAGAATTTGTTGTCTCAATAGCCAGCCCTAGATATAATCTTCAGTATTAATCTGATGTAAACCACTGCATCTTTAATACTATAAATCCACACATTAGTTACATTTACAGTTATCTATGTGGCATTTAAAAAAAAATCAGCATAACATTTAGCTTAACAAAAGAGAAGCTAAATCCTGGTTTATTCTTAGATCGTTGAGATGGAATCTTTGTTACTTTTGAAATGAAGCAGTTGTTTAGTAGTCAAATGGTTTTATTAAGAGAGTAGCATTTAAACATTACATTGCTTAAAATCCCAGATATTTGACATGTTTGAACTGATGGATTCACCTAAAAAATGCACACGTAGTATTTATTTCTGCTAATCCGTTATTTAAATAGTTGATCACTTAGATCTGCTTTTCACGGTCAAGTCAGCACAGTGCAGCTGGAATCGGTGTTTAGAGACTTTGTAACGTATTCACTTTAAAACTACATTTTAAAGTAGCTGCCCATTGAATTTTGAATCACGACATGAGTCGAATCTTATAGGATATTCCACATTAAACAAGTCTAAATAAATTCCAAAGGCACAAATTACAGCCTGAGGATCACATAAAACTATAATATGTTATGGCATCTGTTTATATATGTATATCTTATATGTAAGATATACAGTGTGCAATTTACAACCCTGTCTTTGTGTTACTGTCTCTATTGCTGCTGGATATCTGGAATTTCCTTTGGGATCAATAAAGTATCTATCTATCTATCTCTATATATATATATATGAAGACTTCGGAGTGGCCTAGTCAAAGTCCTGACCTCAATCCCATTGAGATGCTGTGGCATGACCTTAAAAAGGTGGTTCATGTGCGAAAACCCTCCAATGTGACTGAATTACAACAATTCTGCAAAGATGAGTGGGCCAAAATTCCTCCACAGCGCTGTAACAGACTTATTGCAAGTTATGGAAAACGCTTGATTGCAGTTGTTGCTGCTAAGGGTGGACCAACCAGTTATTAGGCTTAGGGGGCAAACACTTTTTCACACAGGGCCATGTAGTTTTGGATTTTGTTTTCCCTTAATAATAAAAACCTTCATTTAAAAACTGCATGATGTGTTTACTTGTGTTATCTTTGACTAATATTTAAATGTGTTCGATTATCTGAAACATTAAAGTGTGACAAACATGCAAAAAAATAAGAAATCAGGCTCAAAGCCAACACTTTTTCACACCACTGTATATATATATATATATATATATATATATCCGTCTATCTATCTATCTATCTATCTATCTATCTAGAACATGCTCCCAAAGAAATGTTTTGCCATCAGACCGTATTATCTCTCATGGTTGAGGATACGTTAAGTTAAACCACCATATATTATTTTAATTAATTGTATTTAAATTCACAAATATTAAAAATATCTGAAATACCATGTATTGCTGTTTACAGCTACCTCACTGCCATATTTTTTAAAGTTGGATAATCTTCAAATCCACCAAAGAAGATAAAAGTGGCTGAAATTTGGATTTGTTTCAAAATACACCAATCTGCTGGCTACAAGATACTACCATGAATTTATTTTCCATATACTGTATAAGGTTATGGTTAAATTGGGCCTTCTAATTTAGAGATAATGGCCTCAATTAAACCATTATTCTAATATTCACTTGGGAAGTCACTGTAATTTTAGACCTGACTTCCCTCAGTCTGCCACAGACTCCATATCCAAAAGATTTAAATATAATAAAGTCGTCAGTAGGTTAGGACACCAGACTGTGTTTCTGCTTGGCATAATAAATATGATGCAAACATGTTTCTGCTTAGCTTGGAGCAGTGCATTTCATTTCCTTTCCTCTGTGATCAAACAGTGGATTGATCGTATGGGAAGGCTGTTGGTATACATTTCCAAGATTGGGTTTGCCACTTGTCTATCCTAATGGCCAAAGACTTGAAGTATTTCTACCAAATAAGATAAAATATATTCAAATCACAAACCAAGAGTAAAATATGGCTTTGACAAATTCAGCGTTAGGTTATACATGTTGTTAGGGTTGAACAACTGATATAACTAAAACAAAAGCACAAAGTTGGAGAAGAAAAAAGAAATACAGGAAGAAATTTGGAGAGAGATTAAAAGCTGTTACGGCCGGCGGTGTCCGGCTGGATAGTAACAGACCCAACGCGAAGCTTCCGTGAACATAAAGGGGATTTATTCAACATGAACCACGCGACATGAACATAACAAAAAAACGCGACACCACACTGGCCTACATACAAACGAAGACTAGCAACTAAAACAGACAAAGACAGGACTATAAATAGGAAACATAATCAGGGAACAATCATGATACATTGGGGACAGGTGCACAGGGGAAGGAACACACATTAGGCCAGGGCGGGGCTAAAACACGCACATGGCCAAAACATAAACATAAACAGACATGACATTACAACCCCTACTGAGGGCCCCCTAGTGGTCACCCTCAGCCCTGCTACCCGTAACAAAAGCCTTCTCTAACTACTGCATGGTGTGCGGCAGAGCCACTCCTTGCTACTAAACTCTATTACTGTCTAACACTGTGGATCTACATAAGGAATGTGCACCTTCCTACTCTGATGTCACCTGTCCCCTGTTAAGGGCCGAGTGTAGAAACCCCAGGAAAGTTCCGAAGCCTGATTTAGGTTTAAATACATGGTGGTCTAAGAGTCTCTGGCACAGCTAGGATTGTGTTTTGGCACAGCTCTTCAGCTGCTGCTTGAGTCTAGCTTTGATAGACTACTATCATCGATCTTCCCAAGAAAGCCATTGCTAAAGATGGAAAGGATGGAGATTGTGGGCCAGTGACATTGATATCTGTGTTGAGCCATGGAGCTTGCCAGTAGATCTATTGGAGGTGAAAGTTAACCTGGCAGCATGATATGGTTGTTTGTAAGACCTAAGCATGGCTCTTGGCAAAAAAGGGGGACAGCCTGTGGTCACAGCTGTTTGCCTAAAAACCACCCAAATCCAGTGCTACAATGAGAAGTGTAATGCAGTGCAACTACCTGTATCTGTGTTTGTTTAGTGCTCCAAATATCCAAATCTATATCTGTATTCAGATTTAAACCAAAGTGTGCATAGTGTAAGATAGAAGTTTCTTGCCTTTTTTATAAGATATTTGACATTTGCCTCGTACCTCTGGGATTGGGGGTTTGATTCCTGCCTCCGTCCTGTGGACATGGTGTTTGCATGTTCTCCCCGTGCCTTGGAGGTTTCCTCTATCTACTCCCGTTTCCTTCCCTGCTCCAAATACTTTTTTTTTCTATTGATTTAAAAAAAAAAATGCTATTTCCAAATTTTTTGCAGTGTGTGAATGGGTGTGTCCCCCACCTGGTGCCCTGAGTCTCCTGGGATAAGCTCCAGGTTCCTTTTGACCCTGTGTAGGAAAAGTGGTACAGAAAATGGATAGATGGATGAATCCTGTCACTATGGCACTGGAAACACTCTAAAGGCATGGAGACAGAAATGCTTTCACTGTCAGCATGGTGATGGTTCTGAGGCCATGGGGCTGTTCTCTCTGATGGTAGCATTCCAAAACAAAGTTAGTTGCTTTGTTTCCAAATGTATAAATAAACTAATATAAAACACTGTGACCCTGACCTGACAGGATAATGAACATGGCCTTTGTTTGTCCCAAGAGCTTTGCATCAAGACTGCATAAGAGTAAAAATCCTGCTTGTGGGGTCCTTGTCCTCATGTACTACTCTGATTTCAACCAGATGCCTTTTGAACCTTGGTGTTCTCAATAAATAAAATAAACAGTGTTCCTGCTATTCATATCTGCATTTATATCTATTTAGAACACATTATCTCTTCATGCTGATTAATGTGTTTGTGTGTTTCATGTATTTCAGTTACATCCCTAGTTAGAACAGACCATCCTGAAACAACTTGATGACACAAAACTTTTTACGTGACAGGGCACAGCATGTGGTAAATGGTTTTATACTGTCTACAAAATCCAAATGCCCCCCTTAAGGCTGCTTCCTGTCTCATGCGCAGATTTTTAATTTACACCAGCGAAATAACACAAAACAGCAATCATTTAAAATATGCACAGGCATGGCACTTGTGGGATTTCTAATGGACAACTCTTATTCTTCGTATGTGAAAGCGCTCAGTACCTGTTTAGAGTAGAGCTCTCTGAAATTGGATATTGCTAAAAAGAATGTGCTGTGGTGGTGGAATCAGTATGCTGAAAGCCTTGAAACAGCTTGTCAGAGTCCACGGGTAATCCAGAGGCCACTACAAATCCACAATCCAGTCCAGTCTGGACACTTTCATTCACCTGCCTATCAAACTCAGCTGTTTTCTGTTAACCTGCATTTACTTCCTTGTATTTATACTAGTTCGGTGAGGTTTTGTATTTTGTCATTTGTGGAGAGTTGCTGTCTCTGTTCTTTACTCCTGGTTTAGTTTTTAAGCTTGATAATATGTAGCTTATTTGCCTTGTGACAATATGTAGTAAAACACTTCTTCAGGGTCAGGTCAAATGTAATATAAGACAATTAATGATGCAGTATATGTAAAACACTTAAAAATAATCTATATGTATATTCTATTGTTAAATGGAAAAAAACAAATGCTATTGTAAAAAATAAGCATTCATATATTAGGCATCCCACAAATTTTGCTTACCCGCATTTTATAAGTTGACAAAAAAAACTGAGACTTTTTGCATCCATATAATCACTGTAAATCTCACCAGATCATCAGGAAGACCTGCTTAAAAACTAATGGCACAGTGCAACTGCAATGAATTAGGGTTAGGGTTAGGGTTATTTTGCTGGAAAGGTTTGAACCCGGTAAAACTGTTTGTTGTTCTTGAGCCACCATATTGGTGTAACATGCTGCAAGTGTTTGCAGCAACAGTGTGTTTTCAGACAAAAGAAAAGTACGTATGAGGTACTAATACTTCTCAGATGTGAGTAGTACAGCAAATTAAATATTTTTAGGTCTCTGGTGAGGAAACTCCTCCGATGAGGATGTGATCATTTCCCTACCAATTTGATGGCTGTGATTATTCATCATGATCCCAAAGTTTCACTAGAGTATATCTCTATAATTTCCAATTTTGCACATATTTGTACTCATATCATTAAGAAGCCTTTTAGTGGTGTATTAAAATCAGTAAAAGCAGTTCTGGTGAGAGAAACTGAGGCACAGAGAGAACTTTGTATGTAAACCTTATCAACCCAAACCCTCCTCCTTCTCTCTTGTGCATCACTCTGATGTTAACTCTAAAAGGAAGAGAAAGGAGGTTGTGTAGGTGGGAATTTGAACCCCGTTCAGATCTGGTATTCAGATCCATCACGAGTGGACAGAGCTACTGTGAATAGGGTCAAATGTGTCTTATCTTGTGATCTCATCACTCAATTCATGTGAAGAGGTTGTCCAGGCACAGGGATTGAATCACAACAATAAAAAAAGATCCAAGGCTTTTTTTAATACAGAGAAATCTGTGAAGTTTAAGCATAAATGAAGGTGTTCTAAGTGCTGTCTACTAAAGTCACTTATTGAATCTGTGCCGTTTTATATTACATCCTGGAGTAACGTTCTGTCAAAAGCAAAAATAAAATTTTATGAATTATCCGCCTGACAGAAAAATAAGTGTCATCAACAACAAATAGAACTCTTGAAATGACAAATTTAGACTGTGTAGAGAAATGCCTGTCTTACAGCTTCTTATCCCTTCTATGTTCAGCTGCTTTTGCGTAGGATGCCTTTTCACATACTCCTTAATAAAACAAATAATATTCTTAATAATTCTTTTTTTTTTTTTTTTTTTAAACTGCTGTTCATCTGCAGTTATTATAATTCATCTTAAATGATTTTTCTATTATTTTGTAATGAATCAGTGTTACTTTACAGTAAGCACATACAAATTAATGTAGTGTATGTAAACAAGCCAATATGTAAACAAACCCATATGCAAATGTCTCATTTCTTTTGCTAGCAGTATTTATTATCTATTTTTAATGAACAAGCTGGATAGATGAATTAAGAATGGCAATAAAGCATAAAAGCCGCTTTGCTAGCAGTAAAGTAGCGTTGTTGGTGACTTCCACTGCAAATGTTCAACCCTGCATCGAACAGCTTAATGATCAGGTGTCGTCACTGGCAACGAGCCTCATTGTGACTTGCATGACAACAAACATGGCTGTCAGATACCATCTGTTGTTGTTAACTATGATTGTTTCCCCATGGCATATTCCCACCCAATCTGAGACTCCATAAGAGCCAACTTCATTATGCAATTAAGGAGTTGGACTAACTGTTCGCCTAAAATCCAGCTTCATTATGCTATTGTGCAGTTTGATGTGGACTGTTCCAGATTATGAGTGCTCAAACTGAATACAGCAAGGCCTCATCTCTTAAAAACAAGATAAAAAGCATAAACGAGTCTGTGTAGCTGCTCTGAATCAGTTCATGCTTCAATTAGTTAGAGTGTCTAATGAATGTGGTGCAAACCTACAGTTATACTCCCTCATGTCTGGAAGGCCAGGATAGTTTTGTGTCTTTTGTAAAAGTTTGCTGCAGTAGTGGAACAATATGGCTTTCTAGACTGAGAGAAGAAAATTGGTCCTTTGTTACACAGAATACATAAATACACAAGAAATGATTAGACATTCACCATTCACACACACTGATCCATGAACTCATAAATAGTGAATATGATTGTGTTTGGTAGGAATGTGTTTTAGGCAGATGTTGGAAAATACTATTTTGTAATATAATAATTATAATTCACAAGTTTTAATTTGTAATAATGCATGTGCATACATTTGCTCAGTCATCTTTCTTCAGGTTTATATGATAGAGCACCAACATTTGCATTTGTTTCTTCATTCAATTTAATAATTAATAGTTGTCTGGTGGTGTAAACTGTATAATACCGTATAATTAATCATTTCCAGTTGCACAATTGTTACTCGTGTGCTTTTTTTGTCCCATTCCGAGTGCAATATTTGGTGATGGGTAGCCAGCCAGGTCTGAATGTTTCACCAAATTAAATTAAGATAATAAATAACACACAGATGGATTTTATTGACCAGACTACTTAGTGTTTCTATAGAAATTTTCAGATTTTTCTTGGACTCCATACAAAGCTATTAGATATTTTGTTTCCAGGGAAGAAGTTTAGTTTGTTTGCACTTAAGCTTAATCTCTGCTCAGAAGTAACTAAACAAATGTTTTTTATTAACCTTCTTGTGGGTTGTACTTTGTTTTCATTTTATCTCTTTAAGTATAAGGTAATTGGGAATTTGTACATGCACAAGGTTAATAATGCGGACAGACCAAGACCTTCAGCATATTTTAACACATTAAAGTCTGGTGTAGAACCTCTTATGTGGAGATGGGTGACAAATTAAAGGAAGAAATAGTATAGTGTTTTAGTAAAGTGCTGGGTCACCCAAACTGCCTCAATGTACCATGGAACTAATTCTACAAGCCTCTGTAACTGTACCAGATTAATGAACGCTGGTCTTCCAAAAGATGTTCCCTCAATTTGTGTTTTGATAATGGTACAGTAGTAGAGAGCATAGACTAATACATCATTCCAAAATCTTCTGTCACTGAACTCTCATACCCTGTAGATAGGGGTAGGGTCATGTTGGAAAATCCCAGTCACTCCTATCAGGATAAAAACGTTTCATTGCAGGATAATGGTGTCAGAACCAGTCAGAATAACTTTGCATTAATTTGCAGTGACTGTTCCCTTTAAGTGGAACTAAAGCATGCCAGCAATTACAGTATAAATTTTTTTTCTTTAATTTGTCACCCGTCTATATATTCAGTGCTATGTAACTAACAGGTCTGAATGGAGATTGTGTGGGGGAGTGAGAGGATTTGAGAGTTGCCTGCTGTAAGAGCCATGAGAGTCGTTTATTCCTCTCCACTTGTAAGATGTTATGGAACCTGAGTCACTGATTGCACACGCTCAGTTTCTGCATGACAAAACTGACAGGCAACAGGGCACCATGTCACCATGGAGTGTAAGGAGTTTAAAGTAACCTGACAAACAGCACATTAAAGAGAGAGAGAGAGAGAGAGAGAGAGAGAGAGAGAGAGAGAGAGAGAGAGAGAGAGAGAGCAATTATGAAGTGGCACTCGTTTTGTGCGAGTATGTGACAGAGGGAGAAAACAACAGTATGCTTTCATTAAATGTGGAACAGTGTTTGACTAATTTCTTTGACCTTCAAGAAATTCTGCTAAGCTATGTTGCATCTGTGCACTCAGTATCTCAGTATATACAGTATGTAATAATCCATCATTATCTCCACAGTTCTTAACATCTGTTAAGGATAACATGGTGCATTTAAGAACAATATTTACTATTCTATGTATCTTTGTTTTATTTTGGTTAGTTATAATAATTTGAGCTCCATCCCATTGCTGTGGTTCACCATGCCTATTTAGAGCAACATTTACCACTAAAATGTTGTAAGCTGGATGAATAATTCATTGCTTTCTTAGACAAACTGTGCAGTGCACTATAAACAAGAAATGTTTATTCTCACCTATAGGGTACTGTTGTTCCTGATCCATTCAGATCAATAGCTACAATTGAGTGCAGTTTGCATACCTCATGATGGGGGTGAAAATGTGCCTCTATTTTTTACAATATACTATCTGAAAAAAAAAAAAAAAAGTTAAACATGAAATTTAACTGTATCCAGAATATTCAGAAACATGATGTTATTAAATAGCTGTTCTGATGTATTTGCAAGATTGCTATCCTCAGCAACAAAGATTCCCACACTTTCTGTTCAGATCAAACTGACCCAGGACATTACTGGGGTTTTAAAAGCATAGATAGATAGATAGATAGATAGATAGATAGATAGATAGATAGATAGATTGATAGATTGATAGATTGATTGATTGATTGATTGATTGACAATAGTCCTGTACACATATTGTCTTTATTTCAATCCCAAACAATATACATAACATTTGTGATTAATATTTGCAGTTACTAGATAATAAAACAATTTTCTAATTAATGATTATTCTTTTGAAATGATTTATCAAATACATTTACATTTATGGCATTTGGCAGATGCCCTTATCTAGAGCGACTTACATCTTATCTCATTTTGTACAGCTGAGCAATTGAGGGTTAAGGGCCTTGCTCAGGGGCCCAGCAGCGGCAACTTGGTGGACCTGGGATTTGAACTAACAACCTTCACTGTTGTTTGTGAACAATTATTGTTCATGAACAACAACAGAAGCATGAGAAACAAACGATTTTTGTTACTGGCTGTGAAACACAGCTCTCAAAAATGCAAAAATGTGGATGATCAACAACAAATGCTAACACTTTTCGTAAAAATGTAAAGTGAGTCACCACACAAGGGTTAAACTAGTTAAATAAATTCCCTATAAATTACTAGCTCCCCCGCTCTCTCTCTCTCACTCTCTCTCTCTCTCTCTCTCTCTCTCTCTCTCTCTCTCTCTCTCTCTCTCTCTCTCTCTTTCCACACCTGCAACCTCCCAGTCACCTCTCTGAGCTCTTTAATCAGATTTCCTGGTTGCCTAGGGCAAATCAGAATTCACCCAGATCTCTAGTCAACGTCATTAGAGTTCTCCACACGTTTTACAGTGCCACAATTACTCCACATGCCTTTAACTGAGGGTGTGGTTGTAGTCTGCCCTTACTAAAAAGTTAGAACAGTAGCAAGAATAAAGAAATCAAGGTTTCCTCCAACCCACTCCGTCTCCAGACTTTATTCAAATAAGCCAGTGTAAGGCATCTGGCAGAGTTACAGAGATGTCAAGAAGAATGAGAAAGACTGGCCAGACATTTTGGCTGTGTTAGAAATGAATGAATATTACAACTGAAAGATCAAAAGCTGTTTAGAAAATACAAAAGACGCTGCTTATACACATTATTTGAGAATTGTATTTTTATGCTTCACATACAGTGGTGTGAAAAAGTGTTGGCCCCCTTCCTGATTTCTTATTTTTTTGCATGTTTGTCACACATTAATGTTTCAGATAATCAAATACATTTAAATATTAGTCAAAGATAACACAAGTAAACACATCATGCAGTTTTTAAATGAAGGTTTTTATTATTAAGGGAAAACAAAATCCAAAACTACATGGCCCTGTGTGAAAAAGTGTTTGCCCCCCCTGTTAAAACACAACTTAACTGTGGTTTATCACACCTGAGTTCAATTTCTCTAGCCACACCCAGGCCTGATTACTGCCACACCTGTTCACAACCAAGAACTCACTTAAATAGGACCTGCCTGACAAAGTGAAGTAGACCAAAAGATCCTCAAAAGCTAGACATCATGCCGAGATCCAAAGAAATTCAAAAACAAATGAGAAAGAAAGTCATTGAGATCTATCAGTCTGGAAAAGGTTATGAAGCCATTTCTAAAGCTTTGGGACTGCCGCGAACCACAGTGAGAGCCATTATCTACAAATGGCTAAAACATGGAACAGTGGAGAACCTTCCCAGGAGTGGCCGGCCGACCAAAATTACCCCAAGGGCACAGCGACAACTCATCCAGGAGGTCACAAAAGACCCCACAACAACATCCAAAGAACTGCAGGCCTCACTTGCCTCAGTTAAGGTGAGTGTTCATGACTCCACCATAAGAAAGAGACTGGGCAAAAATGGTTTGCATGGCAGAGTTCCAAGACAAAAACAACAGAGAGAATTACAACAATTCTGCAAAGATGAGTGGGCCAAAATTCCTCCACAGCGCTGTAACAGACTCATTGCAAGTTATGGAAAACGCTTGATTGCAGTTGTTGCTGCTAAGGGTGGACCAACCAGTTATTAGGCTTAGGGGGCAAACACTTTTTCACACAGGGCCATGTAGTTTTGGATTTTGTTTTCCCTTAATAATAAAAACCTTCATTTAAAAACTGCATGATGTGTTTACTTGTGCTATCTTTGACTAATATTTAAATGTGTTTGATTATCTGAAACATTAAAGTGTGACAAACATGCAAAAAAATAAGAAATCAGGAAGGGGGCCAACACTTTTTCACACCACTGTACATTTAGAAAGGGAGATGCAAACTGATGACCTGATTTGTATCACTCTGTGTATTTTAACTATTTGCAGCAGAGGCCAGAATTATTGTGCCGATTTTCAGCATCAGATTTCTTTGTCATGTCACTCTCCACAGTGGTGCTTAATGACTCATCAGAAAGTAGACACTTTAAGAATTTGCTGTTTTCATAAGTATTTCTGCTTTTATGTAGCCTACTAGGGGCAATATATTCATAGAAAAGCTATAAAAAGCAAAAACGGTTAGTTTTTGTAGTCTTTTTCACACAAATGCTTATATGTTCAAAGTAAATGGTGATATCAAACCCATTTCTGCTCTGATATGCCCCAAGTGCTTGTTTATAAGTATCTAAAAGTATCTTCAACCACAAAAGATAGTTTAAGGTTATCCAAACACAATGGTCTTACACTGATATCCAACAGTGTTTATTGTTAAAAAGAGTTAAAGATAAAGTCCACCCTAAAGCATCTTAATGTTTATATAGCAGGGTCTGTTCAGTGACTGTGATATTTTGGAGTAAAGCACACAAAAATTCTGAGGATTATCTTTCCGAAGTGATACTTCAGTAAAACGTCTGTGAAACCTCACACAAATGTGTGTAAATTGTGTAAATAAAATTTGCCTCCTGCATCTTGTCAAGGGGAGATGCAAATGTTTGCAATCAACGTTATATAAAATTCCACTAGTTATCCTGATAACACAATATAGTTATGATTATTATATGTAATTTATGATTATATAAATATGTAAAGGTGATCCTTCTTTGTTTTGTCCTGCGTTGTATTAAGAAGCTTTGGATGCTTTACAAAATGTTCACCACTTCCCTTGGAGCCTCGGTGCAGGCTGATTAACTGCAATTTGTGTTTGTCGTGAGTAATTTTATTAAAGGTAATTATCCTGTTACCAGATGCTGATTACTTAATCTGAGGGCGTGTGGAGCGTCTGCTGAGTATAAAGATCAATGTTTAAGTGTTGATGATGTAAAATCAGATGAACAGATAAAGTAAAGGTTAATTTGTTCTGGTAAGATGAAGTGTTGAAATGTGAGGATTGTATTCTGGTGTTTTTGGTGTACACATAGTGTCAGAAAGTGTGTGTGTGTGTGTGTGGGGTGTGTGTGCATTTGTACAGTGTGTGTGTGTATGTGTGACTGCTCACATAGATATTATCATGGTGATGGATGGGATTCATAATGCCTAACCTCTTTTCCCTATCTGACGAGTCCTCATTCCCCTCAGAGCAATTATACTTGCAGTGATGAATGACACACGGACTTTCTTGAGACCGGTGTTAAGCGCCATTCAAAGCAATCACTTCTACATTTCTCACACAATAGACCGTATGGTGATTGGAAATTTTGTCACATTGCACAAAATCATCACATGAACTGAGGATTCACACTTCTTTGTCCTTCTTGTTGCTACTGAAATATTTTACAGCCTCAGATGCAGCAATTCTTGAATGATATTTTGTGCACGGTATGTGATTTTTTTTTTTTTAGCACATTCCTTTTCTCTGTGAGATTGAAATATCAACTGTCTATCCAAGAGAGTTGATGTGTTTATTCGGCTCTGAAGCACGGATGTGTTGACAGGAGATGCATCACTTTTCCATCCTTTGTTATGGTAACTGTTACCCTGACCACGACCTTGCGTGTTATCCATGTGTACATATAGTGCTTTGCTATGGACATTCACTATTATCTACACGCCGCAGCAGTCATGGGCATTGGAATCTATCTATCTATCTATCTATCTATCTATCTATCTATCTATCTATCTATCTATCTATCTATCTATCTATTATCCACAAATATTAATGATCAAATGATTCTTTCATTAAAACAAATTACACAGGGTATAATGAAAGTTCACTGTAACTTATTAAAACTTATACACACCATTTATGCTGACTTTTTATCATGCCAATGTAGTGCAAGCAAGGATACATCAAAAACATTTTTTTGCAAGCGAAACATAAATTCTTCTCTTCTCCGCATGACTGAAAACAGTGGAAAAGGGTGAAAACTAAGTAAAAAGAATGAAAGCGTCGACCTAGCATCGATTCGAGAATATTCACGCTGGAGGTGGCGATTCCATTAAAGCTTCACATCACCTAAGACCTTTCAGATACCCAACAACAGAGTAATCTAAAATAAACCTGGGCCATCTATGTACAGAAGATGGCATGGCAACCTTGTTGATAATAATGGGAACTATTAAAATAGAATTTAGCTAACACAACACACAAGGCTGTTTTTCAACTTGTTATGTTGATAGTTATGGCTAAATTGCAGTGAATTAACTAGCTAGCTACAATATATGTGGAGTGTCATTTAGCTAGATAACACCATATTATCCTACCTCCTTCAGAGTATGCTTTATTTTTTCACTCTCTCTCTCTCTGATCAATAATGCGAAATATTCTTCTGAAAATTGCTTCTCTTCATATTCAAAGCTACCTGTGCTTTCCCAGTCAAATGGCAATAATCAAAAGCTGTGTCGTGAGGCGATAGTTGGGGACACCAAATTGTGCAGTGGAGAGAGGTTTTTTATATTTTTATCCAATTTATTACGACAAACACGCAATTGATTTGGAAAACCAATAATATTGCAAAATAAATTTCTTCAACATATGTTTCAGTTGATCATGGTATTAAATATTGGGGGGATTGTAATTGCTAGTTCTGATTATTTTCCACAGAAACTATGCCCCTGGCACCAATAATGTTTTCAATGTCAAATTGGAATTACATTAACTCCGAGATGAATTACTTAAAGCTGTTAAACACCTCAGACTCAAAATTAAACCCAATAGTCATGTAACCAAATATGAAAACATTTATTCAGACTGAACAGATGATGTTCTATATGGATATAAATACAGATTGAAAAAAAATAGGAAGTGCCCTATTTTAGATTTTTGGTGGATTTGTTTCAAAAGCTTGTCAAAAAGGTACATGGTGTAGCTGCTTGTGAGTAGAGGTGTGCATCCAGATCTCACAGGAGGTTTTTAGCTGTCAGATATGAAGCTTGAGGGACTGAGGGACTCGGGATCAACCTGGTTTAAATTAGGATGCTTTTTTATTTTTTATTATTTATTTAAATTTTGGAAAGTTAATTCATTTTAAAATATCGCAAGAAGGTACAAACGAAAAATAACTGTGAGTGCACAACTGTAGACCACTTATGAGTGATGTATGAGTGCTGAGGTTGAGGAACTGTCAGAGAGAATTCAAAGACCGTCCTGACAACGCTGCCATTTCTACCCCAGGGTTTATCCAAGTGTTTTCTTAACAACTAAGAGTTTATGCCTTTGTATTTATTTGCCTCTGCAAATTTGGAAATGGGTGGTGGTCTGGGGAATTGTTTTGTTGCTTAGCACATTTGTCATTTAACCTTCAGAAGAAGAAGGGCATAGTCATGATCAGTTTAGAACAGATACTCTTTTTGGAATATCTTTTTGGATTTTTTTTTAGATATGGACATAGCTCCTATGACTGCACAGCATCTGGCTAATGCAAGCAAACCTGGATATGTTCATTGATCGTCCTAGTCAGTGTTCTACTACCATACTCAGATGTGTAAAAGGCTTTAGTGTTTGTACTTCTATTATATCATAAATATTAAACACCAAAAAACATCTTACCTCCTCCTTTGTGTGTCCTCAGTGAGTGTGACATTGTGTGGGTGTCAAGCTTAGGAGAGAACTCATAACTCATGTAAGCCAAATGGCATGTAAAGTCAAACACAATGAAAGAGCTTGTAAAATCTCTAGCAAACCCTTTACGCCATTCAATGCGGATGGTGCTGTTTATAGTAAGTCCTATTTCAGTATACTGGCATTTTGTTTAGAATGTTTAACCATGGGGGTTCATTATGCTCCCCTATGGTTTTAGCAGCCTACTGTTTAATTGCTTTGTGTGCCTGCAGCCATGTTGTAACGCTTACTGATTATAATTGAAGTCAGTATTAGACACAGAAGTACGCATTTTGCCTTTTGTGGTGTTTCTTTTCTGTTGTGAATAAGAAGCATACAAAACTCTAACTCACAGTCTTTTCTCTTTCTTTAACAGTCTTGTAGTTACATGTTAGCATCCAATTTAGCCCTGTGTCCTGATGTCTCTTTCTTATATTCTTCCCTTTGCTCAATATCTCTCTCTCTCTCTCTCTCTCTCTCTCTCTCTCTCTCTCTCTCTCTCTCTCTCTCTCTCTCTCTCTCTCTCTCTCTCTATAGCTCCATTCTCCACTCCTGGCTCAGAAAACGTGGTAAAATTTGATCAATATGGAGATGGCATGGGCCGTTACAACATTTTCAACTACCAACGAATGCCAGGTAGTGACCGGTTTGGCTACATCCATGTTGGCGAATGGGCAGAAACGCTGTCTCTTAACGAGTACCTGGTTGGCTGGCCACGTGGAACAGGTGTTCCCACCTCACAATGCAGTGACCCATGCGCTCCAAATGAGATGAAGAAGATGCAAGCAGGCGAGTACTGCTGCTGGATCTGCACCCCTTGCGAGCCCTATGAATATCTGCCAGATGAATTCACTTGCGCACCCTGTGCTCTGGGCCAATGGCCTCGGGCAGACCTGAGTGGTTGCTATGACTTGCCTGAGGACTACATCATGTGGGAGGATGCCTGGGCTATTGGGCCTGTCTCCATTGCTTGTGTGGGCTTCATTTGTACTTCACTGGTCTTCGCTGTTTTTATCCGCCATAACGAAACACCACTGGTCAAGGCTTCTGGCCGAGAGCTGTGCTACATCCTGCTTCTTGGAGTCCTCATGTCCTACTCCATGACTTTCGTCTTCATCGCCAAGCCCTCACCAGCCGTGTGTGCATTGCGGCGTCTCGGCCTTGGAACCTCGTTTGCAGTGTGCTACTCGGCATTGCTGACAAAGACCAACCGCATTGCCCGGATATTCAACGGCGTGAAAGACGGTGGTGTACAGAGGCCGCGTTTTATCAGCCCTAGTTCACAGGTCTTCATCTGCCTGGCACTCATCTCTGTCCAGCTTCTGTTTGTGTCCATGTGGCTGTTGCTGGAGGTGCCTGGCACTCGACGCTTCACACTGCCTGAGAAGCGTCAGACGGTCATTCTCAAATGCAATGTACGGGATTCCAGCATGCTATTGTCACTCAGCTACGATGTTGTTTTGGTGGTGCTCTGCACTGTCTATGCCTTCAAGACCCGCAAGTGCCCTGAGAACTTCAACGAGGCCAAGTTCATCGGCTTTACCATGTATACCACATGCATCATCTGGCTTGCCTTCCTGCCTATCTTCTATGTCACATCTAGTGACTACAGGGTATGTGCCATCTATATAATGAAAAGGAACAAACTCAATTGATATAATTTTAATGAGTTAAACTGAGTTTTAAAAAAATTAAAGGGAATGGTATTATATTGAAATCATTAGGATTTTATTGCTAGTGTCCTGTGTTGGACTGGCATACCATCCAAGGTGCATCTTGCTCATGCTCAGAGTTCCTGGGATAGATTCTAAACTAATTAACAGACTACAACAGATGAATAAATGAAAGAATGAATTTTACTTCCAAAGCAGAGATGCATGCCAATAAATAATAATAGAGCTTCCCTGGACATACACAGCTTGCATGGAATTAACTGAATAAAAGTAAAGCGATATTTAACTCCCCAATAAATATGGCACAGAATCAGTCAATGCTTTGTAATGAATATTAGTGGATTATAAGCAATGGCATTCATCAGCATTTCCCAGATAATTAGACATGCATCATATGGATTGCACACAGTCAGAAGTCACACTCTCTAACTCCACACTGCTGCATAGACACACAAGCTGCTGACACGAGCAGGACGTTTCTCAGTCTGCTCAGTCTGTTCTGTGGCTCTTTCAAGGCTGCAGTCAATGAAGTGGGGAAAAAGAGCATTTCTGTAAAAGAGGGTCTGGTCCTCTGAGACATAGTGTTGTAACACAGAGTGCTGACGCCTGTAGAACCACTGTGAGACTTTAGAGATATGACCAGGCTGAGAAAAAGACAAGAAGAAGACAGAACAATGCAGGTGAAGGAATACCAATTCCACTATTCAGAGATGAGAGAAAGGGCAAAGACAAGTATAGTGTCTTGCTCTTGCTATTATGCCATGTGTCCAGTAGAGCACCTGAAATGATAAGATAGGCTGAAATAGATATTATATCTTTATTCCCTTCAACATGAAAACATCTACACTCTTTAAAAAAGTGTTACCTACTTTAAAGATGATATGAAGTAAAATCCTGTTCGAAAGCTAGGAACTCTTATCATCCAAAGACCCTTTGAGGAACCCTGTTTTCTAAGAGTGTGGAGAAATGTTGGTTTCCCCTTCAAAGATGGTCTTGAGTACAACCCACTTTTACATTTATTGGAACGTCCACACTCTTAGAAAACAGATTTCTCTGTACTCTTAGATAGAGGGATCTTTCACAGCTTTACTAAACACGAGAAAATTAGGTTGCTCAGCAGGTCTACTTGACATTATTTTAAGGAGAAGCTGTCTACAAATATTAGAAAACTGTATTTCTTCACACTCTTAGAAAGCAAGTTACCCTTTATACTCCATGAAAACAGGGTTCCTCCATGGTTCTATAAATAGGTAAAGGTTTTTAAATTTCTAACATGGTTCTACCTGAGACCATATTCAAAGGGGAAAACTCTCTACACTACTAGAAAACAGGATTCATCCACATTCCTAGAAACCAAGTTTCCTCCACAATCAGAGAGAACTGGGCTTCTCCACATTCCTAGAAATTAGAGAGTTTCTTAGTGCTTCTTTTGGTAGGTATACATTCTAATAGGGTTCAACTGGAGACCTTATTTGAAGGTAAAACCCTCAGTGTGCTCAGAAAATAGATTTTGTCTATTCTCTTAGAAAACGGGTTTACTCAAGGGTCCTTTGAATGGTTAGGGGTTTGTAGCATTCTAACATGGTTAACTTGACAGTCATCAGTGAAGGGGGAACCCTCTGCTGCATTTCAGCACCATCAGTTCTTATATATTCTTCATCTGCTTAATGCCTTAGTCGCAGTAGTCGCAGATGTAATCCAGGAAAGATTGGCAGGAAGGCACTAGAAGAGAAAATCTAAGCCTTCAGGGGAGAAGATTAGCCTGTTAATGGAAGATGTCCAAATAACATCTAATCAAACACTCTTTATGTAGTGACAGTGCTAACTACCATTGTAATTATCCCCCATGTTCACTCAATCACTCTCACCACTCAATGCAACTCGCCTATTCTATTTCAGTTAACAGCATTTGATGATCAGCATGATTGTAAGTATCTGTGGAGCTGTATTGAGTGAACTGTCACTATCTTTCCCCCAGGTTCAAACCACTACTATGTGTATATCAGTGAGTCTCAGTGGTTTTGTTGTCCTGGGCTGCATGTTTGCACCTAAAGTCCACATCATCATGTTCCAACCCCAGAAGAATGTAACCAGTCACCGGCTCAATCTCAACCGCTTCAGCGTCAGTGGTCCGCCTGCTACCTACGCGTCACACGGTGAGGAGCCATCAAAGACTTCTGTTGCAGTAAGAGAACACAGTCTATCAGAGCTTACCTAAAGAAATATCCCAGATCATTGTTTTTCTTTTTTTCTTTTCTTTTTTTTTTACATTGCACATTGTATATGAACTAAAATAACATAGTATAAGAGCTATTTCAGCAGGATCACTCCCTCAAGAGGTTGTACAAATTACTAATGAGTGCTTTAATGGACTCCGTAAACATTACTAAACATCTGGGTAGCTTAAAAGCTGATTAGTTTCCTTGCCAGGTGTTAGACAAATAGTTAACAAAGTTCTTACTTTCTTGCCTAAATATAACATCTAATTGAATGGAAAAGGTTGTACATATATTTGACAAAATAAGAAAAATAGTAAAATAGATAAGAAGATAAAAGCAGATAAAAACAATTCAATTAATTAATTTATTTATTTATTTATTTATTTATTAATTGATTGATTAAAATGGTGCATTTTCTTGAAGCTTTTTTTTCCCCAGGACACTGTAATGACAGTTGTTTTTTTTTCTGACCCCTAAATGTACTTGTACTACAGTCATCTAGTTAGTCTGGAAAGTGTACTAACACAACCTTATATCATCATGACATTTATCATTATGTCAGCTCAAAGAGCCTTTCAATCTGTTGTAATAAACCTTTTAAACCATGCTTGTTTATGTACAGTTCATTAGTTAGGAAAGGCATATGTATGTGTTGTGAGTGCCACTCTAAAGTTCCCAAATGAACAAGCAACCCTTCATCTTTGATTTATTTGTAGGGAAAATTGTGAGATTCATTTTCAAGAAACAATAACAGGTATCACAAAGGGCTGAGCCGCTTCTGCTTCCGCTGGTTAAATAAGCAGCTTGCAGTGATTGTTAATTATTGGTTTCTCTACGTGAGGCATAATTTGTGTATCAGTATTGTCACCTGATGAAGATGTTTATATCCTGGAGCTGAGAGGAGAACAGTAATTCCTACTGCTGCGCATGAACAGGCCCAAGCAGAGCCCAGTGCCTTGACTCTAATGTTTAATTTAATTCATAGGCAAAAAATAACAAATCATGTAAACAGTTTCATTTTTATTTATACTTTATTTCTTATAAATAATATGACAGACACAAAGAGAGGAGAGTCTATTTATTCTGGAGTAGTGAGAGAAAGCAAGGTGGATGAACAAAAGAGTAAAAGTCTTTCTTGGTTTTAAACTGTAATTAGCCGAATCTACCTGTCTGACTGACTGTCTGTCTGATTCTGTATCTCTGACTCATTTCTCTCTCTCTCTCTCTCTCTCTCTCTCTCTCTCTCTCTCTCTCTATCTCTCTGCAGCATCTGTGAGTGGCCATGGTGTTCCGACGGTGTGTAACGGCAGAGAGATCGTCGACTCCACCACTTCCTCTCTGTGACCCCTCGTCAGCGTATTGCTTTTTAGCGACTGTTAGCCAATCAGCACACATTGTGCTCCATCCAAGAACTCCTCCTGTCCACAGTGTGTAGAAAGTGTGTATTATTATTACTATTATTATTATTATTAAATTATTTTCTAGGGCTTGTACATATTAACTTGAAATTGTTGTAGAGAAACAGAGGAGCAAAAAAACCTATAAAACATTTCTAGGGTGATTTTGGAGACCTTTTGGGTTGTTGTTTTGTTTTGTTTTTTGATAGCTTTATTATGTTGTAAAAACAATGATAAAATATTTCCACGTTGGACTACGTTGAATTTATTACTGAAGGGAAAGTTCTGAGTGGCTATACCTGCAATACTGGACAAAACTGGTCATTTTCTTTTGTAGGCCTCATTGTAACAATCTATTCTGTATGTATTTCTATGTTGTATATTTTGTAAATAATCTTACTGATGAGTTTTAACCGCACAAGGTGATAGTATTATAGGAGTAAAGTCAATGTCGGGAGTGTACCGAGTGGCTGACCAGAGGATGGAAGTCTCACAGTCCTTTTAGTAAGCTTTCATATCGTCCGCTAGTGCTTTTCATAAACTGCTTCTCACAAAGCATGCACAAAGTGCTTTTGATTGTTAAACCTTTAGAAACCTGTGGTATTTCTGCAATGCATAAAGTGCTTGGTGAGACAGGAGTGAGTGTAAACGGTGATCCGGTATTTAATGGCTCTTTGTGCCTTATCATGTGTTCAGTAGTTTGAGATAAAAGCTTCCTCTAGACCTTTAGGGGATGCTGAGCCACTTTTTTTACATGTGTATTATTTTTTACATCTGAGTGTTTTATACATTTCTACATTTTGAAGGTGGGGGGTACATTTTATGTGACGGGTTGAAATGTGTAGTCATATCACTGGACTTCGGTCTGTGTTTTTAATCTTGCTTTGCCTGGCAGTCATCTCACGTGACGGTTTACTCTAGTGTCAAGTCTTAGTACATTTTAAGTTTTACAATTTTAGAAAATTGGAATGTTATAATGTTTGGGGCAAACAGACGCAGCACTGATGTAGACGTTCATCAGGCATTTGTGATTTACTGCTGTGACAATAAGCACAAACAATATAATGGTATTGAACATTAAAGGAAAAAGGAATCTGTTTGAGCCCAGGTACATAGAACTATTTGCACCCTTTAAATGACAAAATTGTGCATGCTTAAAAGATTGGGGTGTAACAATGTAATCAAACCTGACATATTCATTCATTATTCCTTAGTAACTGCCCAGTCAGTGTTGCTGTGGTTTATCTTAGCTACTAGCTTGTAAAAACCTCTCTAGCTGCAACCTCTGTAACTTCTAGCCAGGTTTGCTAACAAGTAGTCATCTCTGATCATTAATATGTAATTAAAAATGTTTAAAAAAAAATATTTTAAAAAAAAGCAAAGATTAGTCTTATTATTGAGTAAACCTGAGGCCAAGTTTGCTAGCAATTGATATAGAGACTAGTCCATAGAAACTGGCCAAAAAACTGGTGCAAATAGTATACATTTTGTTTTTTACCTGGCTACAAATAGCTTCTGGCTAAAATAAATACAGTAGTTGTAGGGGGGAAAAAAGGTCATTTGCCAGATCAACAACATGGACTTTGTCTTCCAGTTAGATAATACATGCACACGAATATGCTTTTCAGAGAATCCTCAAAAAGTCTCATCATAGCTGTGTTTATTATATAACACACATGAATGAACCAACATTTCAAACTCCATTTTATTGTTCAGCTGTGTTGTAAAATGTTCTCCAGATGCCAGTGTGAACTGGGAAGTGTTGACAAAGCAAGAGAGACATGTAAAGCAAAAATAAAATGCCGGTGCTTGAAATGAAAATACAGTGAACTACTGTATGTGTGTATGTAGAAAGAAAAAAGTACAGGATTATGGAAAGCATTTTTGGTTGGTTATTTTTATTTTTTTATTTTTTTTTTAGGTAGTGCTCCACAAGCCTCAGCATTCTGAGGCCTATCTGCAATGAAGTTTGCACCTCACACCCCCAAAATCTGCAACTCCCTGATTCTTCCTGCATGTCATGTTGTTAGCAGAGTTGACCTATTCTACATCAAAATGAGCAGACATTATTATTTAAGGTTTATCACGAGTAATGCTCTTCTTATTGTGGCTTGGATTTGGATCTGTTATGGTGAACATTTGCGTGTGGATCCAGTGTGCCGGGTGTGGATTTGATACAGCACTCTTTCAGAGGGACGTTTGTCTTCCTCTGTCTATCTGTATGCTCCCAATTTATATACAGTGTAATGTATTGTTAAGGAAACTTGTGTTGAATTTTTGAACTCTGGTCAAACACAAAGCAATAGAACAGTACCCATAGTGTAGTGTGTGCAATAACAAGGATATGATGATATAATAAATAATAACCTACTGTTGTTGTATATCTGTTTTATGTCCTTTTTTTATGGTTATTTACAATGTATATATTACACCTATATAAAGTATAGGTGGAGGTGAGGTAAAAATAGTCCTGAAGGATGTACCCATAAGACCTCCTTAGAGTCCTTTCCACTCAACAATTCAAGAGATTAAGGTGTCTTACAATTGACAAAAAGCCACAAGCTCTTTATTCAGAAACTTCTTTCTGCTGTGAATTATTCTGCTGATGTCCAGCTGAGTTTCTAAAGTGGCTTGAGCGTTAAATATAAGCAGCGAAAACGAAGAGCAAATCTTTTTGCTGAGGAATTTCCAGCCAGAATAATGCAGTGGAAGTGCTGAAACCTTTGAAAAGCCACCCTTTTATCAACTACACTGCTTCTTCTAAAGAAAAAGAGGACAGGTGAGCGAGTGTGAGTGAGAACTAGTGTGTGGTTAGAAAAGGTGTGAGTTTTTGTGTGGAACCTGTGAATTGACTTGTTCAGTTCTCTGTGGTTTTCTAATGGACCCTGTGAAGGTTTTGATAAAAAATAAAAAAGGACTGCAATTTCTCAGGTTTTCAGTCAGTCCATTCTAGTCCAGTCTCAGCACCATGTGTGAGCTGAACAAGGAGTTGAGTCCAAATATTAGATGACATTTGGACTCAGGATATAGCCAGAAAGAAGTTTGGAAAAATAACAAAAAAAAAAAAAGGTTATACACGTTCTTTGGAAAAAAAAATAGTTCAAAAGCCACTGCAGTAAATAATGACACACTTTTAGTGCAAATCGGAATTTATTATCAAAACCCAAATCAGGAAACCAAACATTTCATTTCAACACAAAGGTATGGCTTTCAGTTTACTTCAAGCACAATATGAAATAAGATTATGAATGTTCATTCAATATTAATAATTACTTCAGTGGGATCAAAAGCAAAGGAAAAATGAAAAAGATCAGCAAAGGCACTACATCCTCCTCTGATACAATCAGTTTATCCTGTCTAAAGAGGTCTTACCTTACCTCCTAAAAGTCCATACATACAGTAAATATTGAAGCATTCAGTGGGCGGAGTTAATAATCCTAATAAGTCCAGGGGGGTCCGAAAGTGTGAGACCTCAAGTAAAAATGCTTCTATTTTCTGACTTAATACAAGATTTTTGATTATGGTTTATGGTATCAGAAGCAAATTTAGTGAATATGCCTCAGTGGAAGGTTTAAATATTCTATTTCTAGGTCAAAAAGCATACTGACCTAGAGCATAATATTGATATATTTAAGCTATTCACATTTCTAGAATTCCAAACCTTTCTGTTTCTTTTCTTTGTTGTAAAGAAAAATCCCACATTTTCAGTGTGGTCTCATACTTTTGGACTGTATGTTTAGACCAGCTCCAGTCCTAAAGCGCTGGATTCAAGCACAGTTTAAAGATTGTCCTGATTGAATAGTCCTAAATTAATCAGTTGTTCAGCAAGAAACACTCCAAACTCTGCTGGACTGCAGCTCATCAGGACCGATATCATGGAATCCTGATTTAAATCCATCAAAGTGCCAAAGCTGACAGGATAATTACTCCAACATAGAGCGCACCAATTTATAACGCACACATTCATATCTCCTGAAGATACTTTGACTATTTAATTAAGAGAGTGGTAATTACAGTAGATTTATTTGTGTAATTTTTCCATCTGTTTAGCTGATTTGGACAGTCTGGATTTCATGACTATACTCTTACAGAGTATCACATTCAAAGCCAGTATGTTTTACATGGATGCAATTTTCAAATATTTCCTAGTTGTTCCTGAATTCCAGCATTTGTGTGCAGCAGACAGTACCATAAACCTTCTAATAAAGTCCCAAGTCATAAATGGTATTATATCATTATTACAAAAGGAGACACACAACCCAACAGACAGACAGATTGCACAGCGACATGATAATGACATCAAACAGAACCGTCTCACAGGCTCTGCTTTTCTGTTCTTCTGGCTCAAATCCCCACGGCTCTTTTCTCCAAAGCTCTTCCACTGTCTGGCTTAGTGCCACTGCATGCGTACATGTTCCCAAGTGAAGAGCGGCTTCAAAGTCTTTATCCATCCGTCCACCCATCCACCATGTCTCCTTTGCTCTTCCTCCTCCCTCTATCCCCACACCCATTTCTCCGGCTGGGAGGATTTCAGCTGGACGGCCTCGGAGCTCTGCTCGTTGCCCTAGAAACAGCGACATGCAGTTTACATGGTGGAACAAATGTAGCCAGGCGCACGGAGCTGGACCCTGGCCCATGAGGTCAGCTCGATTCCAAATGCACGGCCCTCATCCTGCTCAAGGACGAGGCAGCATCACCGCACGTTACCTAGACAACCAGCGCACACATTCAACTGTATTCATGTGGCTGCGGACAGGAAAAGAATGGAAGGAATCTACCACCAACAGAGTCCGAGCCCAGCAACATGCCTACACAGCTCAAGGGCATCATTACTCAATACCAAGCTCTTTTGTTTGCTGAAAATCCCAGTGCTCTCAAGACAGGCTTTTTATTACTAGGTCCACTTTAACATCCTTCACTTATTTTTCCACAAATTATGGAAATCAACATGATGCATGTAAAGCATTCACATATCTGTTCAAATCACCTAGTGAATATTTACCATTATGATAAGCAGAACTTATTTGGTGAATTTTACTAAATTTCACTGTTTAATCAACTTTAATTAACATTTTTGTGGGCTGAAAAGGTCTCTGTCTGCTAAAGCAGATTTAATTGTGTTCACACGGGGAGACTTCTTCATCTTCAGCTTCATTCTGTGCTCTATATTCTCGTATTTCATTAAGCAACAATACCACTTCCAAAGGGGGAAAAAAAGTCCTTCCTAGCTCAGTCTCAGTCTGTCTGTATTTCTGTCTCTCTCTCTCGCTAATTGGCTGCAAACACGACGTGGCACACTGCATCTTTCCCTGCAGCTCAACATAGTCTTTTAATCTTAAAGAAGCCCCTCAGTGATTACTTCAGCAGGCTTCAGTTAAACATCAAGGCACATACTCACACAGCTGCGCACACTCACACACACACACACACACACATACAGATTTTGCTATTGCTGTGCGCATTAAAAAGGAGAGGGACCCAGACATCAAGAGAGGCAGAGGGAAGAAGTCTGTCTCAGGTTCATCCAAGGTCTCGGTCTTTCTAAAAAGCATGCATTTCTTGTGTTCAGACATTTTTACTCCACAGATAAGCAAGGTTTAATTTTCAAATGCTAAGGCAACACATATACACCTTAACTACACCACCCTAACAAATTACCTCTACCTTCCCCAGTAGTCCACATTGAAGAGGGAGACTCAATACACAGCATGATAAATTAAAACTTAAGATTTCCTTTAAACCTCTGTATACCACAGCGCTGTTGAATTCTCAAATGTGATTGGGCATTGGGTTGTGATTAATTTTCAATAACAGCAGCTCTGACAGTAGCCTCAGGTGTAATTCAAATTACAGGTTTATATTAATGTGCTGGCTTGTTTCTCTGGTCACAACGTATTCACAGGGACTTGTATGGGGGACATTCTACATCATCTAAGTCTAATAATAGACACATTCGAAATGTGCTAATATTAAACCTAGTGCCTAAGCTGCTCCTAAAGAAAATGAATCAACACCTTCTGACCAAACCAAATCAAGAATTCGGCAGCACTGTGTCTTTAATGCATGATATCCACACTGAGTAGCACAGAACATACTGAAAGAATGATACACAGTTCATCATTTGTACCACATGGTGTAGTGTATACCTTGCTAGCAATGGCCTTCAGTTTGCCTAGTAAAGAGGGCTTGGTGTAAACTACATCATCCTCCACCTCCTCTGCCTCGCCCTCCATGATGGCACAGCTGTCTGCTGCTGGTAACTCACACTCCTTATTGGCTGACATCACCAACTTGGAATACTTGTACTCCAGCCTAGACAAGGAACAAGCAACAAAAGGGGAATCACCTTTTGCAAGCAGGTCACTAAAAAATTCTTACTTATGTACAACTAAGGAAAGATTTAGAGAGGATTTTGCCTTCATTGACTATTTGTTGCATTGTGGCACTACGTCGTGTCTGAAATGTGAATTGTATTGTGAATTGTGAAGTGTGTAACGTGTCACAACTCAATGTGCATATAAGAAGTCTAGTTATTACGGTCAGTTTGCCATCAAAGATGGGTGTCCATATTCACATACTGAAGGATGAGAAAGGTGAGTGTCCAGCTTGAAAAAGTTTTAATATAACCACAAAATAGATTATTACCCATGCATTTTCTGTACTGATTATCCTACACAGGGTCATGGAGAGCCTTTAGCATACACCAGGGCACTCAGGGCACAAGGCAGTGGACACCCTGGACAGGGTGCCAACCCTTTTGCAGGGCACAGTTGCACACACTATCAGATAGATGCAACATGTCTGAGAAGCACAGTGAGAACATGTAAACTCTGCACAAACAGTGCAGAGGCAGAAATTGTACCTTAAATCCCAAAGGTACAAGGCAAACATGCTGCCACTAAGCCACCATGTTCCTCTAGAGCAGGGGTTCCCAACCACTGGGCCGCGGCCATGAATCATTTGGTACCGGGCCACAAAGAAACAATAAACTTATAATTATGTATTTATATAACTTAAAATGATATGTATTTTATTTTTTAAAAATTGCCACTTCCGCCCATGCCTCACGCCCACATTTGATGCAGTCGCGGGTTTTCACAGGAGTTGTAGACCACAATATCAGCCAGCATGGCTTCAGTTGGAGCACAATATTATAGTTTAATGGAGTTTATAGGTTTTTATTAGAAAAAATGCCTTAAATATAGTTATATCAGAATAAATAAGCTTTACAATTACATCAAACAGAAATAAAGCAGAAACATTTGCTTGACCAGCCGCATTAGCAGCAGCACATTGCAAAATTTATTCATTTGTTCAATTATGCAGAACGCACAATCCTTGTTCACCGCACAGACCATTTGGATCAAGAACTTCTTGCAAGGTTTCATTTCCAGTCTCGCGTGAGAACTCTGATCACATGTGTGATCTTGCATTATCATTTCTCACGTGCGTTTGGTTGTGAAGACCAGACATAGTTTGCAGACCGGACAGAGTTGTCGGCAATCCTTCCTATTGTGAAGTCATGCAGTGTGTAACCTCCTGTCGCCGATCCACCGTGCAGAGTGAACACAGCAGCAACTGAATGCTACCCCAGATAGTCGTGCAGTGTGAAAATAACGGTGATCCGACCACTTTGGAAATCGTGCAGTGTGAACTTGGCATAGGTCCGCAAGCTAACCCACGCTAAAATAGATAGCGTGTAATCTAATAGATAGATATTCTTTGGTCTTTCCTTTTCCTTAAGAAAGTTAAGCTCATAAAACTGTGAAAGTGTTGACAAGTACTGCCTGCTTTTCAACAACATGCCATCACTGGTGTTTAACTTTTGGTGATCATGCAGTGTGCTCGCCTGTGTCATATGATATACAGTATAAGCAACTTTGTGACTTTCATCGAGATCAAATTGTGCAATGTGAATAGTCAGT
Organism: Hemibagrus guttatus; assembly: GCA_033459395.1. Lineage (NCBI taxonomy): Eukaryota > Metazoa > Chordata > Actinopteri > Siluriformes > Bagridae > Hemibagrus > Hemibagrus guttatus. Next base: position 8,974,850 of record JAUCMX010000004.1, read on the forward strand.
GAACGTTCTAATTTTCTGTAAAGTGAAAGCCCAGTGTTCTAAAAGCTGAGTGGATGATTAAGTTCATACAGCTGAAGGTCTTACTTTTTGTTCTTCTTCCAAAAGTGACAAGTGAGAGCGACAAGGAGAGCAGCACTGAACACACCCACTACAGCTCCCACCTTCAGCCAGAAATCGAGCATCTCACATGGCTTGCTCCTCTTCACTGGCAGAGATACTCCTCCTGTGCAGAGTCGTGGCTCTGTCCACACATACAGAGTGTCCTGAAAAGAGAAAAATGCAAGCCGGTGGTTTTCAGCATTAAGAGATGAAGTGATCACTGGCAACAAGAAGTGGGCAGGACAAGCAATGCAAACAAATTGCATGGTGTTTAACTTAAATGAAAAGTGAAGCAATACGGTGATTAAAGGATTGCGTGATACTTCTTATCATTTTACTGTGTAACATTATTTATGTTATTGGATCAGATATTCTCTTCTAGTCCCAGCTTCTTGAAGTGTTGGGCCTGAATTGTTTGATATAACAGAACAGTGCTGATGCTTTTGTCACCGATAGTTAGTAGTAACTGAGAAGTTACAGTTTTTGGCTCATTCTGATGAACTGCATGGGTGCAATTTATATACAATTTATATGTATATAATTTATATACATTCATATGCAATTTCCCTGTAGATTATTTTTATACTGAGCTGGAATACATCTTACATATCATCCAAAATAGGCAAGGCTTGTGTGCAGTAAGAACGCCTACTGGTAACTAAAGTAGAGCAACTCGACCATCTTAAATATCATCGTCTTTGTCCAGAATGCATTCGTTGTTATGCTTAAGGAACTGTTTCTTTTCCATCAGGTGTATGTTGACATTTTGACATCCAGGAGTCATTACATTCATGGATGTTTCTTACTACTCCTAGAGATAACATGAAAACTATCACAGGCTAAATAAAGAGCACCTGCACTCCTCCCTTGCAGGCTCCCTCGATCTGGTGGTAGTCTTCCTCAGTGCAGTGTGGGCAGGCACTTGAACTCTCCCATAGGAAGTGAAAGGTGCAACCATCACAGGTTCCTGCAGGACACTCTCTGAAAAACAACACGCACAGTAACACAGCTCTCAGCAAAGCTATAGCTCTGCTACTCGATTATACAGAAGCTCGCTGCTCAGTGCTGTCAACTGACTGACCATGCAGTACAGTACTCACACCAATAATCAAGAATTTAATTAAACTTTGGAATAAATAATTCAACTCTAAATTGTTTTCAAAGACTCCCAAGTGGTGAAATTGTAAGTGTTTGCCCTAATAGTGGTGACAATGAACGCCACAGGCATTGGAGCTGACAGTCCAAGATAATATAATTCATCCTGCTTTCTGGTTTGAAAAAACAATCCTTCTTCATCTGTCAATCAGAGAAAGACTAGGGAATCATTGACGTCTATGAGTGCATGTGTACAGAAGAGGGCAGTTGGTGCATAAAGCTGCTCTGATGTTGTATTAGCATGGTGGAAACATGTTAGATTTCACATTGTGCATTAGCAGTTACTCAACCAGGGGGACTATGACTAGCCTGGAAGAAAGCTGGTGGTGTAAAAATGATTCACAATCATGAAAGATCATGGAAAAAGAAAACAATCATCAAAAGCATCCTAAAGCTTAAGAGAGTGACTCAGTGACAGTGGTTCAAAGACTCTGTCAAGTGGTTCTGGAGACTGGAATATTGGGCACAAAATGGTAATGGGACACCAGTCCATCACTGGAAATGCACACATATACATTCAATTTAGCTCCAGAGTAATGGAGAGTATGAGAAAGAGGTAAAGAAGCGAGTGCAGGCAGGTTGGAATGGGTGGAGAAAGGTGTCAGGAGTTCTGTGTGATAGGAAAATATCAGCAAGAATCAAGGGGAAGGTGTACAGGACAGTGGTGAGACCGGCCATGCTGTATGGTTTAGAGACAGTGTCACTGAGGAAGAGACAGGAGTCAGAGCTAGAGGTAGCAGAGCTAAAGATGTTGAGGTTCTCTTTGGGAGTGACAAGATTGGACAGGATTAGGAACAAGTTCATCAGAGGGACAGCTCATGTTGGACGTTTGGGGGACAAAGTTAGGGAGGCCAGATTAAGATGGTTTGGACATGTTCAGAGGAGGGAGAGTGAGTATATTAGTAGGAGAATGTTGGACATGGAGCTGCCAGGCAGGAGGCAAAGAGGAAGGCCAAAGAGGAGGTATATGGATGGAATTAATGAGGATATGAAGCTAGTGGGTGCAAGGGTTGAGGATGCAGAAGATAGGGATAGGTGGAGAGAGATGATTCGCTGTGGCGACCCCTGAAGGGAAAAGCCGAAAGAAGAAGAAGAAGATACATTCAATTTAGCATTGCCAATCCAGCTCCTAGCATGATTTTAAGAGGTGAATAAAAACCGGGAATCCTGGAGCTGGCAACATTACCTGGTGCGCCACCATGTCACCCTTGAAAATGAAAGCAAATCATATTTAAACACAAACACCACAAACTGTAGTGTAGAGACTTTAACTGTAGAGTCAGAGTAATATTACAAAAGTAGGAAAGTATCCCAAGAACTGTGTTGTGTTGCCCGTGGAGCCAAGACACAAGCTTTATTCTAGTTCGAGTGGTCTTTATGATATATGATCCAATATAAGAAGTGTCTTATTGGGACTTCATAATGCAAGCCAAATGTTTAAAGAAAGAATGAACCTCATAGTTCCATGAGGGCAGGCTGGTTGCAGACAAAGCAGAAATATCACTGCGGTTCCCTCGCCACAGCGGCTTCAACTACAGAGCAAGATTAATGTTCATTTAAAGCTTGTACTGTAAAGACTCGGCACATAAAGTTAGTATACCTGGGTGTAGATATTTCTCCTTTAGACGACTTCTCAGGGTTACAGCGTAGCGTGAGCACTGTATTTCGCCCGTTCTGGCAAGAAGATGTCGTCTGTGGAGATCTGCACAAGTTAGCACAACACTAAATCTAGTGTATTACATAAAGAACAGTATGGCCAAAAAAAACGAATGGCTCCCACATAGATTTTATATAATGCTATTAAAAAGGAAAAGAATTTAGCTGTTTCTATCACTTAGTAGATAGATACCGATAGAAGTAGTTGATATCTGGGACTCTCTTGGATGAAGCGAGAAAGAGTTCTGGTCTAGCGTTTACTCCATTCAGTGATTTCTCCACTGTGGCTCCTGGAAAACAGTTTCAATGAAGAACACAAAGCCCAAGAAATGAAATTTTACTGTCTAACACATACTTAAACATAGCAAAGATAATAAAAGGGGACCCCCATTGTGGCTTAGATTAATGTGGATATTTATTTTATAGGATGCAGAAATATTATATGAAAAGCAGCTATCAATTAAAATTGTGCAGTACTGATGTACGCTAGACAATGGCATGCTTACTGAAAGAATAAGTGTTTATATGACCATATGGTTGGATTAAACAGCCACTGAATTGTAGAGTTTGCCCTGGGCAACACTGTATCTGGTCTCATTAGCAACAATGATGAAACCACATACAGTGTGGTAGCAGAGCTAGAGCCACAACAACTGCCTCACACTTAACACAGACAAAAAAAAGTTTTTTGTGGATTTTAGGAGACACTGAGGAGTTAGCATTATTAGCATAAACTTCTAAAATATGTAAAAGGATTTTAAAAAAGAAAACTATGCACTTAGCCATATGGTCCGCCAACTAAACATACAGTCTTCCACATTTAATTCTAAGATTAGTTTTTGGACCATCAAACAGAATTGTGGTGCATTGACTGCTGCAGTTATGTCTTCATTATAGGGTTTGTATTGTTTAGCACCATTATAATGTCTGAAATACTTTTCTAATATAAAAATAATGTAAAATCCTGTCATCAACATACCGAGAAACGTGTCTGCCAGACTGATCGACTGTGAGGCAAGAGCCGTTCTGAAGCCCCGCCCATCAGAGGGAATGATAGTTGATTGACAGATAAAGGTTTCTACATAGTTGGCCTCACCACTGTGAGAATCTTTATCAGAGAGGTCTGTAACATTATCTCTACAGACTGCTGGCCTGTGACCCTGAAAGGAACAGAAATCAAATGAAAATGAAAATATCTGACTTCACATAATCTCAGGACAAACCTGTGTGTGAGTGTATACCTGCGTCCCACACAGGCTGATGTTGAATAGATGGTAGTACTTGGTGCCCTTGGAAGTGAAGCTGGGGCCGTTCATGACTGAGCCGGTGGAGCCCATGGGACTGAAATCATACTGCAGAGTGCGGTTGAGCGCCTTGTGTGTGAACGAACAGTCACTGTAGCACAAGCTGTGCTCCTAAGAACAAACAGAATGCATTTCATAGCCAGTCCTAAACAATACATTACACTTTCACAAGCAAGGCAATCCCTGTCTACAGACTGCCTTATTTTTAAATTCCATTAAATAGACCTTCACTTGTTTCGCTCTGCTGGCCACACATCCAGCAGCACAAACTCCGCGACTACCAACCAAATCAATAAAAAGCACAGTTGAAATTTATAAATAGGACCCAATCAAATCATACACATCTACAAGATCCCATTGTTCTGCTGCGGGGCTCCAGCATGAAACATCTGGAGTGGTTTGATCTATTTTTGGTCTGCACTCTTCTCTGCTGGAATCAACTACTACAAGACTAGCACAGTGATAAATAAAAATAACAGGATCTTTCCAATTTGCGCTTATGAAGGAATAATCTCTACTGTTTCCTTAATTGCAATTACCAAAATGATAATACCACAAGAGAAATAAATAAAGTGATTGATGACACCACATTGGGGTTCGAGGAATATTAGTGTAATGTCGGAGCTAGTGGATGGGGTTACAATCCTACAAATTAAAAGAAAAAAAAACTTTGAATGATGTTGAGTTTGTGTTATGGATCATTTGTAATGTATTGAAGTATTAACGTAATCAAGCATGCAAGTACTCCCTGTCTGTCTCTGTAATCTTTGAAGAGCTGTGTGACACTGTCTGGTTCTTGTGGCACTCTCTTCCCTGATATCAGCTCAGAGGTAGCGGCAACAACACGACTCAGACTCCTCCTCGAAATCCGAGTGAGCCAAAATTCTATCATCTTATGCGTGAAATATTTATGATAAAGTAACAATAACTACATTTATTATTCATGCCATAAACAATCAGAAAGTTAAAGCAAGAATTTTGCAAGTCTAACATCCGAGTGGTTGTGTGGAATGAACAGCTGGTGTTAAATCTTTAGTTCGGAGGTTCAGGAAACAATGCCTCTGCAGGGAACTCTCAGAACATAAATGTGCTACTATATATTTTGATGCATGGGACACTGCTGTGTTTTTTCCCGTTATCCTTGTCTATCCAAGATAGACAAAATACTACGCACCTTATGCATAGACTGCACTCTAAGGTTTATACACTCTTAACTGAAATGGAAAATGTGGGAAACCACAATATTAGTCAAGGATATCTTTAGTCATTAATCCTCCTGCATTACAAGAATGAAAACGTAATATACTTTCCAATTATGCTAATGTGTTCCAACCAATCAGATCAATGCCTCTTGGAACTTCCAGGTTTTCTCAGGAACAAACATAGAGGATGATGATTCGATTTGTGTTTTCAGTGTTCCCCCAGCCCACACTACAAGATGTTGAGTCATAAACACTGGATATCTATGAGATCATCAAGCTGATTTTCCTCTTGCATGGCTAGAAGCATTGACTGTACCTTGTTGCTGCGGCCACCTGGTCCACAGGACTGGCATGCGTCTTGGCCATAGATGTGATGGCCTGAGAGGAAGGTGTTGGGTGGGCATTCCTGGCACTGATTAGTCTCCTCGTCTATGTAATATCCAGCAGGACATGGCACACAGGCCGAGCCTGGCTGCTGAGACTCGATAGCACAAGCCCTGCATGCCCAGGCTACACCGTCCAGAGCGTTCGTTACGGTAATTGAATAGATCTTCACCATATCGTTGATATACTGACGCCCCTAAGCGAGACATGCAAAGTTTGTTTAAAGGGTTTCTCCCTTTATAAAGTGTAGTAGGCAGTTACAATGTAAATATACTGTCACCCAGATGTAATTTTCACATTAATTTCATTGTAAAATTCAAAAGATGCGCTGTTTAAGGGTAATCTGCTGCTCTTTCTGTGTTAGTTCACACAGAAATTAAAATTTTGTTTGATTTTTCAAAAGATTTGCTTCAAATCCGTCATTAGGATGCTGTCACGTTTCATGGATATTACAGGAATGAAGAACATAATTAATTAATTAATTGTGCCATATCTATAGCTTTAATGTTGGCCTCAATCCAAAACATTCATCTTTGCATGACGTGAACTATCAGACAGTGACACTGGACGTAATACTTCTCCTCGTTCGAGCTGATATCACACAAGAAAAATGGGCTTAAGTCTAAGGTCAGAATCGCACATTGCCGAGACACGGCCTTAGTGTTACGGATAGATCTGTAGCTACTGTATGTCTGAGGTTTGAATACCAATGAGGGCAATTTCAGGATTAAATCCTCACTGTGTGGCTAACTAAACCCAACATGTGTGTATATATATATATATTATATATATATATATATATATATATATATATATATAGATATATATATATATATGATATAGATATATATATATATATATATATATATATATATATAGATATATATATATATAGATATATATATATATATAGATATAGATATATATATATATATATATATATATATATATATATATATATATATATATATAGATATATATATATATAAAATAAGGGAATCTGAGTGCATATCACATACATCTTTAGCTTGGTTAGTGCGTTGAAAAGCCCATGTGTAAGACACAGATGCATTCTTAGTCATGATGTGCGTGTAGGACTGCTTCTCCTTACTGCCTTCCCACGATTCCACCACATTTGTGCTCCGTCTGCCCGTGTCCTGCAAAAACAGCACATATGCAAACGAGCTTGCTTACACAGAAAACTAACCCAAACTAAAGTTGGAACAAAACATGGCAAGGATGATGTAAGTGCTGATAAAAGTGTGAGTTCCACATGGACCCACACACACACACACACACACACACACACACACACACACACTCACCATCATGAAGTAAAGCTGACAGTCAGCTGAACATATGGTTTCAAACACGAAGGTGATGCGTCCAAACTCAGATCCACTTGTTCCACTAACTGATGTCGGTAACCTAAGACACATAACAAGAAAACTTTTAACAACTGGAGCCTTTTCATAACATGACTGTATGTAATCCTGAGACTATAAGCTAGCAAAAAAGATGAATGGGATTTTTGCTTGTTTGCTTTTAAAAGCTAAAATTTATCTCACCTCTTATAATAATCACTAAACAAAGGAAATCATACTGCTGATTGGAAGTTTTGATTAATTTTCTATAACATTCAGTTCTGATGATAGTGACGATAGCTGATGAAATGTTTATAATAATATGCTCGTTATAATATACTATTGTATTCTAGTATTCTGCTATTCTATAGTAATTATAGAATATATAATTAAATAGTTATTATATAGTTATTACACTGATCAGGAATAATATTATGACCACCTGCCTAATATTGTGTTGGTCTCCCTTTTGCTGCCAAAACAGCCCTGACGTGTCAAGGTATGGACTCCATTAGTTCCATGAAAGTGTGCTGTGGTATCTGGCACCAAAATGTTAGCATCCTTTAAGTCTTGTTTGTCCAGCACATCTCACAGATGCTCGACTGGATTGAGATCTGGGGAATTTAGAGGTCAAGTCAACACCTCAAACGTGTTGTTGTGCTCATTAAACCATTCCATTATCCTGCTGAAAGAGGCCACAGCATACTGTTTCCATTAAAGGGTGTACATAGTCTGCAACGATGCTTAAGTAGGTGGTACGTGTCAAAGTAACATCCACATGGAAGGCAGGACCCAAGGTTTCCCAGCAGAACTTTGTCCAAAGCAGGACACTGCCTCTGCCAGCTTGCCTACTTCCCATAGTGCATCCTGGTGCCATGTGTTCCCCAGTCAAGTGACACACACACACCGGGCCATGTGATGTAAAAGAAAATGTGATTTATCAGACCAGGCCACCTTCTTCCATTGCTCCATGGTCCAGTTCTGATGCTCATGTGCCCATTGTTGCCACTTTAGGCGGTGCACAGGGGTCAGCATGGGCACCCTGACTGGTCTGCGGTTATGCAGCCGCATACGCAACAAATTGTGAGGCACTGTGCATTCTGACACCTTTCTATCAGAACCAGCATTAACTTCTTCAGCAATTTGAGCAACAGTAGCTCGTCTGTTGGATCGGATCACACGGGCCAGCCTTCACTCCCCACGTGCATCAATGAGCCTTGGCTGCCAAACACCCTGTCACCGGTTCACCACTGTTCCTTCCTTGGACCACTTTTGATAGATACTGACCACTGCAGACCGGGAACACCCCACAAGAGCTGCAGTTTTGGAGATGCTCTGATCCAGTCGCCTAGCCATCACAATTTGGCCCTTGTCAAACTCGCTCAAATCCTTACACTTGCCCATTTTTCCTAACACATCAACTTTGAGGACAAAATGTTCACTTGCTGCCTAATATATCCCACCCACTAACAGGTGCCATGATGAGGAGATCATAAGTGTTATTCACTTCACCTCTCACTGCTCATAATGTTATGGCTGATCAGTGTATACAGTAACTCATACATGGAAATTTGTATGGTTGGTGCTATACATAAACAGATTTTTTGGAGTGGGGATTTATTTAGCATTTATGGAAGGAGTCTCCAGTGTCGATGCTTTGTAGCTTTAACTCTTTTTACCAGAGGCCATGCCTATTTTGTCGTACCCATGTTCAGCACTGAATGTCTTGTCAAACTCCATAGTGGTGGTTAACGGCTCATAAGAAAGTAGACACTTAGGGATTTCAGGATTTGTAGTTTATTTCTGTTTTTACTTAGCCTAATAAGGGCAATATATTCATAGAAAAGTTCATTATTTCACCCAAATTGTTTCTATCTTCAAAGTAAATGGTAATATCATTTCTGCTCTCTGAGATGCAACAAGTGCTTGTTGTAAGTTTATAATATTTGAAGGTGTTATCTTCAACCAGTAAAATTCTGTGTAAGATTATCCCATCAGAGGGAAAAACAGAGATCTCACACTGAAAACCAAAAGCTCCCTGACTAATTTTATATCAGACGTGCGGCAATAAAGTAATGGATTTGTTTATACTGATTGAAAATGTCTGTTTCCACTGTGCCAGGAGAGAGGAACGCCAGTGTACTGGTAAGCTGTTTTCAGACACGGGAAAGTCTTCAGGATGGGTTTTTGCAGTTAATCTGTGAAATGGCAAGGTGCGTTTTTATCTTATGAACTTAAAGCGAGAGAAAAAAAAGCTACTAAAGTTTGCAGCTGTTATGACACAAGTCATAAAAGGAAATTTTATATAATATTTTGCAAATGTCCAATGACAAACGATGTAACTATAAACAAATAAAATGTATCATGTCGTTCTGTTATTAATTAAAAAATGTACTCTCAGGCAAACTGCTGTAGTATAATAGGTATCAACACAGCAGGGTGGTACAAATAATGCTGCTTTGCTTCAGATCATACCACACCACCTCACTGTTGATTTTTTTTTTCTTAGAACCGTGCTGTGTCATGTTTTATTCCTTAGTTCTCATTAGAGACAGAACTCAGAATATTGGCAGATATCGAGTGGATGCTGTCATTCTCACTTTTAATGCTCACTTCTGTTTCCAAGTTGTACAAACATTTTTGCAGACAGTTTGTGTCCTGTGCTCATGCTCACAATCTGTGTTGATGTCAGTCAACATTATGGCCATTTATTGTGTTAAACACAGACTGAATCTTAAAACGTGGCAAATGTAACCGGAAAGCAGAGCTACATGTTTCAATTTGCCTTTATGTCAAAACTCTGGATTCTGGATCAGTTCATGCAAAAGTATGAGAATCATTTTTACATTAATTGGATCCTTTCGCGTGCATTTCAACGATTGGGACTGTGTATGCCACCGATTATGCTAGTGTAAAGTATGCTTTTGTAATTTCAGGCTGTATTTCGTGTTTGAAAAACTGAACTGTGCTGTCTTTTTTTTTTTTTTCATTTCTATTTACAGATGCATGAATGTTTTTTGTAGTGGTGGTTGCTGGTTATTTGGTAAAAACCCAATATATATACTATTGATGAAACAACCTACTCTTTCGTAGGTAGATATGTAACATCACAGTATATTTTCATGATTTAAGACACTGGAAAACTTTACCAGATCATTATAGAGAGCTGGTTTGTCTCACCTGAATCCAGGCACTTTAAGGTTTAGGATGAGGTAATCATTATCTGAACCTCCAGCTCCAGAACGAATGTGATCACCTGCTACCTCCCAGCCTAACACACATACACACACATCAGTACACACACAAATCAGTAAAGTATGGCCTGCATAAAAAGTGTATGAAAATGCAGTTCTGATGCATATGCACGTAAGCAAAGCAGCTGAGGAAAAAAAATAAAAATAAAAAAGAGGACAATTCTTTCTCTGGTTCATTTAGCCTAAAACAGCTGCCCCTGGTGCAACAGTGCCATCTGTCTGTTACTGACAGTTTCTGCATCCCTATGCCACATAATCTGCTCTATACACTTTCGTGCAGTCTCTCTATCTCTCTCTCTCTCTCTCTCTCTCTCTCTCTCTCTCTCGCTCTCTCACCATTCATGCCGTCACACTTGGTGTTGGCCACATTGAAGCAGGACGACTTCATGCCAGAGGGCAATGTGTTCCACCACTTATACTCATATCCCAGGGCCGGCTCTGTGCCTGCAGGACAAGGCTGGCACACTAGATGTTGACACACAAAATTAAAAAAACACAGCACATCAGCACTAGCTTTCTATTCATGAAGTACCAACAAATATATTTTAAATGTATTCAATTCCTCACTATATTTTATGAAAGCCCTCACACATGAAAAGGTTATAACACGGATGTAATACAACAAATCTGCCTTATTGATGGCATCTACTCAAAGACATTTATATGAAATTCTGGGAATCACCTTTAAGGCCTTCTGAGTAGGTTCCTTGTGGGCAAGGAGAGCATGTAGCAGTGTTGTTGTTATAATAGCCAGGGTTGCAAGGTGGGCACGGCTCGCGTTTACCAGAAGGGGGCAGTGTTACAGCATCAGGAGCTTCCTCTAGACAGATCTTAGGCTCGATCCATTTATACACAACTTGTGTCTGGTACACACAGACAGAGAGAACACAGTTAATAATCAATCAGCATTACAAATAAAACATTATATTACATGCATTACCTTGCCATCATTATCACAAACACTGTGGATCTGGAAGTAGTCTTTCTCTGAGCATGCAGGTCTGGGCTTACACTTTGTAGAGCCCTCCACTGGTCCATATAGAATAAAGAGACAAAAACATACAAACCATTGTATATTATACACATGGACCGGGCAATTATATCTGCAATCACTAAGGTTCTTTGTACTTTAATTATTTTTTTTATGAATATGTTGCTCATAAAAAAAGACATACTGCTACTTTAAACAGTCACAAATATGGTGGTGCACTAATCACTAATCACTGAGATTTCTCAGAGAAGATCGTACAGCTTGTTTTATTAGATCATGCTATTTTGGATGAATGTGGCATCAGAACTGACATATAGATAGATCACTACAGATAAATTTGTGTATTGATTCCACATGAAAATGAACATTTTGTTTTGTTCTGTTTTGTTTTGTTTTCAGAAATATAGCTCACTTTATTAATCTCCAAGGGGAATTCACAGTAATGGATCTATTGACAACAAGGCTAAATGCATAATTATTCATACTATTAGCATTATCATAATCATATAATGTGTGTATCCAGAGTCTTTGTTGGGAGCACTGGTCATCAAGCACCACCCAGACAACCTGAATGGTACATCAGCCCCATGCACCCGTTTTTGGGAGGTGGAAAGAAACTGGGGAAACCCAGATGAAAATCTATACCGGCATTGGGAAAACACAGGGAGAAACTCGGTATAGAGTGTAACTCAAATCCAGGATCAAGCCAACAACCCATGCTGCCCCACTGCACCACTGTAAAATTGCACTTATTACAAAATTTGTAACAATTTTGATATTCACCAATCTATATCATATTTCTCTGCATATTTTACAGTATATTTAATCTATATTGTGAAGCACTACTTGCAATCCCACATACATTAACATTGCTTTTCTTTAAACATTCAGCATTGTTAGTGTTTGTTATTTAGTTATTTTGCAGGGTTTTTTTTATAAGACCTGATTATGTATATGACTTTTTCTGGTAAGCTCTATTTAACCAACCCTATTGTTGTCTGCTTAATTTCTGATCAGTTGATATTATCATTCATTCATTAATGCATCATATATCCTGATCAGAGCCATAGTGGATCTGTAGCCTATTCTGGGAACTCCTGAGGTGGAAATAAACCTTTTATATGACACTAGTCCATAACATGGCCCTCACCGATCTTTGATTCCCTAAAACCAGCTTTATTAATATTCATTCAATTTCATATTGGTTCATATTTGTAGACCTACAGTCACAGACATTCAGTGTAACTATCAACCAAGTGTATTTTCAGCCTGTTGATCTGACTGAGCAAAATAATCATCACACTGTTCTCACTTAGAGAGGATCTAAACCTTAAACAAACTGTTACACCTCCATGGAAGCAATCAACATTTACAAGCATATAATACAGTATATATTATAGTGGTGATGTGCGTACATGCATAGTGTGTGTCTGTGTCGCAGGGAGTGCAGGAGCTGGCTCCCCTGCCTGAGTATGTGTTTCTGGGACATGGTTTACACGAGGCTGAGCCGGGAGCATTACTGAACGTGCCCGGCTTACAGGGCAAACACTCCGACATGTATGCCACACCTGAGAGGGAAAGACAAATAGAGAGAGTGGAAAAGAGGAATACAGAATAAAATTACATTACAGAGGGTTAAAAACTACATTAGAGTCAACTAAGCTATTTAAATGAGATCGATATTTCCTTTCAAATGCACTGCACCTTCTATGTGGATGTTCTTTAGCAGCACTGGTTTGACTACTTTAGCTCCCACGGTAACTCCTGTGGTTCTCCAATACAGCACGTTTGTACCGGATTTCAAACTGACCTGCATGGGTGACAATGGCCCTGTTCTAAACATACGCAGTCACTGACTACAGAACAGATTTTACAGGGTTTTACATCAGGCAAATGCAAATCAAGTCAGCATGTGTAGGCGTGTGAATACTTATGCACCGTGTGTTTGGCCCACTCTCCATTGTTTGTCAGCTTCATCCATTTCTTAGCAGAAGTCTTGTCCATCTCCTGGCACTGGTCATTCTGAATCTGTTACAGTAACCAGTATAATAAACTAATACACGCATTCAATTTCTTTCAGATCATTTAAAGAAGCTACACCACCTTCTGTCACGGTTACACAATTAATAATTTAAGACTGGTGTGCTACTTACAAAACATTCAAAGAAGATGTTGTTATCCACATACTGATAGTCAAAGGAGAGAGAGCCTGGTTTCTTGAGATGAACAGCATAGACAAGAGAGACACTACACTCATCTCGGTTCGACTCCACATAACTACCATGGGCCATCCATGAGGAGCTGAATAGAAAACAGGACACCGTACACACCGAAAAATAATAAAGTTATATGAAAACAATGCAGAACAAGCAGAGCTCAATTCCTTTGCTGCCAACAAGTCTAACCCTTCTTGTTATTAATTTGTATCGCTCAAATATCATTAAAGTGTATTTCAAATAGAAAAGAAACTATTGAAAAAAAACTATTTCAGACATTTGGCCTTGCTGTGATCTTAACTGCTGTTTGGATCGAGTCCAATTATTTTTATATAAATCTTACAAATATTCAAGCACACATTCTTGATTTATTGCCCTAACGAGAACCTCAGACAAACACACTGTAAGCTCGACTTAATAGCTCATATGATTTTACCCTTTTAGACATCCAATCTCTTTTATGTATAAAAGATCATTCATGCCAGCATTGTGGTATATTAACAATGAAGTGGGTCATATGTCTTTAACAATGTGCCTAGTTGTGACTCTAAACTGAATTTTATATGAAACTAAACTGAATTGAATGCAATATAAACAATATAACAATCTAAATATTTTACTTCTTAAAACTGTACTAAGACTGCAGTGAGAAACTAACATGCCACTAACCCGTTACAGCTCGGTCCCTCGTGTCTGTTTGCCGTGTTATCGAGAGACGTCACCAGACTGCTGAATCCTGGGGGAATGTCAGCCCACTCATCGAAGCGGACGCCACTGCCGAGAGAGAAGGACCCGGCTGCACACTGAGTGCACTCTTGTGAAGACATCTCCAAAAACTCCCCAGCTTCACAAGAGAATGCTGCCAAAGACACCATTAATCACTCACAAGGTAGTACAATATCACTAAGCAAAATCTCTGAAGACATGAAAGACTTTTCTAAAATTTTAAGAGCACTATGATTGGCCCACTCATGCAAACACATATACACAAAATTGCTCTCTAAATGCATACAGCTAAGTATGTGTGCAACAGCAGGTATTGTGGTGTGTTGACAATCACCTGAGTACCCTGTGAACTTGCACATGAATGTTTCAACTTTCCTAGGAACTCACACCATGTTGTATTTTGCAAAATGTGTAATAAATGGTGCTCTAAGACAGCCATCTTTCCCTGTAACCTTCTCACAAGGAACCCCATTGTGCACAGACCACCGTTATCGACCCACACATTCTATTTCACAACTTCTTACCACCATCCACGTAAACTGCCTTACACATAACATATACCACAATGTCATGAGGAACACTTAGGACTAGCTGGAAAGGCGTTCAGACATGATCACTGCACTGATTCCACTGAGATAGCTGCTGTTAACCTTGTAGAACATGGAAAAGGCATACAGTGATGTCCAGGTAACAGAAATCACAGACTTTCTAAAGCAGCATGCTTCTGATACCCATGAGGAGGAGATGATCCTCCTAGAGTGGTAAGTCACAGTAAGGTCTGGGCATCCAGCCCATCTTTAGACCCTTGTGATGATGTCCACCACCCATTGGCCGGTCACTGTTTAGACAAGGAAGCCACTTTTATTCATCGCAGATGGACGGTTCATCTGATAATCTGATGTGCCCTCTGGTATAAACAGTAGAGTAGAGTACATACTAGGCACAACAAACAATGCTGGAGTACAGCAAGATCCTCAGTAGATTAACAAAATGAGCTTAGGCAGAAATCCTGGGTTCAAAACAAATTTCACCTCAAGAGTCATCTGGCCATCTATTAATTCATCGCCAAAGCTTGTGTCCTATTTACAGAAATATTTGGAGCAAAATACTGGTTGCAATACAATTATCAAGGGCATCCCAAATATCAAAAGCTAAACATGGTTAGAGTATAATCGGAAAGCTGGTTCACTACATGTTTAAGAAAACAATAACCTTTGGTTAAGACCATTAACCGGTCTCTGGAGGGTAAGCAAAAATATATCACTTCAGAGGAAAAAAGAAAGAAACAATGGTTAAATAACATTCAAGAGAGTCCAAGAGGAAATTCCTTTCAGCAGATAAGGGTGAGAAATGTATTAGCAAAAGCACCCTGCTGTTGAAGTGTTGGAGTGTTCATGTTGTTGTCGTGATTTCTGTGAATAATCAAGCCCTTCTTGGGTGTTGGCCAACAAACAGTGAATAAAATCTTTCCAAAATATGAGCCCTCTATCTGTCACTTCTTCCTACGCATACAGACACAAACATGGACCTACTGCAGTCAGTGCCCTGCACAGGGTCTGGCAGTCCCTTGCACTCGACTGGCCTCTGAGGAATGGCCACTCTCCATCTGGAGCCGCTGCTGTCACACTCTGTGTACTCAAAGTAGTAATCCCCCTGCAAACACAAACACACAAGCAATTTTACACTTGCACACAGAAAAACTGTTTTTCATATATTCACACACTACTAGTTACTCTCTTTTGGCCAAAGTGACCAGAGAAACAGAGGTTCTGTATCACTGGATGTGGACAATAGACCTGATGATAGACCAGTGAACAGTGACCTTACATGTTGCCAATGTAAACACTCAACTCAACAATAGCAAAAAAGTAATGGCTGTGAGTCATATATTGCAGTGCCACCACACCCTTTCCCCTACAGACACCCTCAAGTCCAACACCATGGCAAATAAAACAACCTTAGAGCAATTAGGACACTACAGAAGTGAAAGACAGAGGGGAAAAGAGGCAAAATATTACAATATTTCAAGACAAGTAGAAATGATGCAAAATTACCATTGGAAATGTAAAGTTTTTGAACTGTAAACACATTCCTAAAAATATTATTTCTGGATTTTGTTAATGGATATTATTAGCTTAATACATTGATAAACATGCAATCATCTTCAGGAAGTGTTTTATCCTGTTCAGAGTCACAGCGGATCCGCAGCTTGTCCTGGAAACACTTGAGAGTGAGGCAGGAATACAGTCTGGATGGAAATTCCCTCTTCAAAAATCATCTGTATTTGTCTAAGTTACATACATACGTTTTATATATTTTTATCCCATCGTTTCACTCATATGACTTGCCCATTTGTCTTTATTCTTTATTGGTTAGTTTGTGCTGTGCTCTTATGATTGTGCTGTTTTTGTGGCTCAACGTCATGTATGTAATGCTGCCTTCAGTAAAATGGCCATGGGATTGATTTGATGTTAGGCAGGGGTTAAGGTGATTTATGAGGTCAGGAGCTTTACTTCCTTCATGAGTGCCAGTAATGTGTGAGCAGTACAGCTCAATTTATGTTATAAGTTCTTAATATGGAAATGTGATTAAAACAAGGTTTAGCTAAATGAAGCCCTAAAGGTTTAATTAGACTTTCTATAAAAGGTGGTCAGACGTTACATCTCAGGGGATCCTGCACACACAAACATTAACAACTAAGGGCAATTTAGCATAGCCAATTCACCTAGCTGCATGTTTTTAGTAGGTGACTTAGTAGAACCCAGAGAACCTGGAGAAAACACATGCAGAGAAAGATACTCCAGATAGACAGTAACCTGACCTCAGGTTCGAACCAGAGACCCTGGAGCTGTGAGGTGGCAATGCAACCCTGCATGTCATCCATAAACATAGGTTAAACAATAAAAATAAGTACATATTATTGTTTTGACACAAACTTTTTTTCTAAATAAAAAAACCTGTCATGCAAAACACTGCTACACCCCCTACATTTAACATCCGTGTAAGTAAGAGAGTATAACAACAATGAGCTTTTCCTGTAAGGTCAAGCAAGTTTACTGGCACTTGTAGAGGGATCTTGGAAGTTCCTTCAAGGAGAATATTTTGAAATCCTTCATACATGTTAATTGCACACTTCAGTACAGCTCACAGGTTTGCAGGGACTGAATTTCAGGTTGCTTTCTTACAACCAATTCAGTGGAGATTTGAGCATTATATTTGGATGTTGAGAAAGTGATTTACGGTGTGTCTAACCCTGGACGCGATGGCCATCTGAATCTGATGTAATCACGTAATCCTTTTTTCATGTCTCTATCTGCTGGCATATTTCATACAGACTTGACATGAGACATGAGCCTTAGTGTGTTGTGTACTTCACAGACTGATAGTCGTATGAAGCACACATACTTTTGCAGAATAAATCACACAAAAACAGCCCACCAGTCTCTTCCGTTGCTGATTGAGTTAGGAGGAAGGAGAGTCTGCCATCAGGAGGAAACTGATAAACCCCTAGAATTCCATGTAAATCAACAGCAGAGCAGAGGACAGCTTTACCAACCTGCCTGACACAGCACACAGAATACCAGGCTACGGGTCATCATATTAACATAAAAACAGTGACACTTATAGGGGAAAATCGTTAAATCTACAGAAAAACCCTAATGCATTTGTCAGTTTGTCGCTCTGGATAAAATGTTTAAAGGTTTCACAATAAAAGTGGGTTCCATATAGAACCCTTAACTATCCAAATAACCCTTCTTAGTTTGTACCATTGCACTGGAGCCAGTTTTTTATGGACTGTAATCTACTTCAAATCCAGATGCAGGACATAACTCATGATTATTCATCATATTATTCAATATCTACGTGCCCACCATTTCTAAACGTAATGAATGTGCATTCATGGTTGTTATCTCTGAACTGCAAGTGACATTAAGTTTCAGTAGAGACATGAGGGAATAATCTTCCCATGTAGAGTATTAGCAGTTCAGCAGATTAAACTCCCTGGATGCATAAAAAGCCAAAAAATCACATATTTCACAAGTCTTGACAGTGTTTGCCCAGTAACAGACGTTATTAAAAAAATATGCTCTTCAGGCATTTCCTTTTTCCCATCTATTTCCTCTAACCCAACTCTGACCCTATCTCTGATGAAGACTTCCAGAACGTATTATCAAGACTAGACTCCATCCAGAATTACTGGATCCCTCAATGAACCTGAAATTCTCAGATTAAATTAATGTTTATGAAATGTATACAGCATTCATTCTGTGATAGCTGTGCTCAAAATAAACAGGTTTCCTTACCCTCTACTAATTTTATTCACATATTTATTCATTATTACACTTAATGTCACATCAGTGTTCAATGCTCGATTCCGATTTCTCAGATTTTGTTTTCTTCTTCTTCTTCTTCTTCTTCTTCTTCTTCTTCTTCTTCTTCTTCTTCTTCTTCTTTCGGCTTTTCCCTTCAGGGGTCGCCACAGCGAATCATCTCTCTCCACCTATCCCTATCTTCTGCATCCTCAACCCTTGCACCCACTAGCTTCATATCCTCATTAATTACATCCATATACCTCCTCTTTGGCCTTCCTCTTTGCCTCCTGCCTGGCAGCTCCATGTCCAACATTCTCCTACCAATATACTCACTCTCCCTCCTCTGAACATGTCCAAACCATCTTAATCTGGCCTCCCTAACTTTGTCCCCCAAACGTCCAACATGAGCTGTCCCTCTGATGTACTCATTCCTAATCCTGTCTCAGTCTCTAAACCATACAGCATGGCCGGTCTCACCACTGTCCTGTACACCTTCCCCTTGATTCTCGCTGATATTCTCCTATCACAAGATTTTGTTTTAATTTATTTTATTTATTTATTTGTTTGTTTGTTTGTTTATTTATTTTATATAACAGAACAAACCTGACAATAGTAGTTGTAAAATGTATATTAACGCACTTGTCTTAATACATTTTCGGGTCAGACACTGACACAGTGTCTTTTATAGTGGACACTCCACATTTTTTTTTTTTGTTTTACTGTGAAGAGTCTTCAGGATTTTGTAATAGTCAGAGGTGTTTATGTTTTCCAGCATGGGAAAGTTTTCACTATGGAGGGCTTTAACATGACACGCTGCATTCTTTTTCAGTGTGGAAGTTTCTAGAAAGAGAGAAAAACAAAAGGCTTGTGTAGGAAGGATTATTTATTGCTGCTATAACATAAGTGATAACAGGAACTAGCTTGTTTTGTGGAGTTTCAACAACATTAAACTTAAAATGTACAGTGTGTACATTGGTTAATAAATAAAAATAAAATGTTAGCATTGATAAATTGCTTGGTGTGAGATGAATAATACCTCTGTGCACATGCTGTAATTAAAAAATAAGTAACTTTATGTTATGTTGGAAATGCCAAACTGCATGCCCTGTCATATTTTATTCCTTATTTGCCTGTTCTGTAATCCTACATTAAGATGAGAATACACTGACACAGGATTTGAGGTCGTTGCATAATTCTCTGTATTCCCCATAACCAGTGTTGGGGAGTAACTAGTTACATGTAACGGCGTTACGTAATTTAATTACAAAATAAATGTAAGAGTAATTCGTTACAGTTACTGAGAAAAAATATGTAATTAAATTACAGTTACTTATGAAAATGTTAAAGATTACAAATAGGGTTACATCTGAATATCTTCTTTAAAAAACTAGGATATGTTGAATAATATCAATGTGTTGCTAGAATTTGTTAAAGCGGTGCTATTCTGAGGCTTTTGATTGGTTCTCTGGTTTGAATTTGCGGCGCCAAGCCTGCCAATTTCGTTAATCCACATTACCGCTGAAAGCTTTAGGCTACTACAACCTGTCTGAGAGTTGGCACCATGGCGAGTGATAAAAATGTATTTCAGTGCTGGAAATGTAAAAATAATTTCATCCTGAAATCCGATAAGGGCGCAAATATAACAGTTCAGTGCAAAATTAGTTATCCAGCTGTTAAAATGCTTTCTACATCAAAGGCTTCAATGTCGAACCTGAGGAAACATCTGCAGGTATGTAGCCTAGCCTTTCTTTATTTTATAAAAGCATATGGTTTTTGTCATTATTGTGAGTGTACAGAAATAAAAACAGACCCTTTAGTTTGTAATGATATATTACTGGTTTCTGTATAATAAAAAGTGACAGAGTGGTCAGTCGATATACTGTAGCTGCTATGTGGGAAAAATCCACCAAAACGCACCAGCGCGTTCATCGACCCCATAGTGTATTCAAGACCTGTATTCAAATCATTCACAACAAATGAGCTAGTCTGCTAGCTACCTTTAACAGGCACACTACTATTTATCAACCCTTTGACAGAAAATATATAGCTCACATTTTTCCTCCTTGAAAATGTGTCGGTAATGTCAGATCTAATATAGCTTAGTTATTTTAGCATTGTAGCATATGTTATGATGACTCACAAAGTCATCGAGTTGTGAAATTCAGGGTACCAACAGACTCCTCTGGCCAAAGCAATGTTAGGTTAAGCCATTTTCATTTTCAGGGTCCTTTGTAAAATCAGCGCTTTAGACTGCTGCATGATTTTCAACTGAAAAGTGACTTATGATCTGAATGATGACAATCTGCTGCAGTTTCATTTCCAAAAATATAACCTATTTTTCTCAAGGGTTGTCCAGTTTGAGTTTTGGAGGATAAAACGTGTACACACACACACACACACACACACACACACACACACACACACACACACACACACACACAGATTTAATTCATTTCTTTCCCTAATTGCATTGAAGGCTATGAGACACCAATGTTTTTTTTTATTAACTGTTTTATTGCCTATTTGGGTTTATGTATATGATTTATTTCTCCAGATTATGTTTTTTTTTCAAGGCATTGTTACTTGCCAGTGTGTCCTGTCATAGCTATGCAAAGATTTGATTCATAAAACAGTATTAAACAATTTTTGTTATGAAGTCTGGTTTTGTGGTGGCTGTGCTTAAAATTAAATGAATATAATCTTAATTCAAGTGATGAAAGATTTTGAAACAGTAAGTTGTGTACTACTGTAAGGTTAACCCTGCCTGGTATAAATGTCTGGAAATGGTTTAGTTGAAAATATCCATTAGAAACTTAAAAGTAATCAAAAGGCAATCAAATGTAATCAGTTACTTTACTTTTATAAAGTCATTAAAAAGTTACACTACTTATTACATTTTAAATAGGATCATTTGTAATCTGTAACCTATTACATTTCCAAAGTAACCTTCCCAACACTGGCCATAACTGATTTTCACTGAAATGTACACCAATCAGCCATAACATTATGAGCAGTGAGAGGTGAAGTGAATAACACTGATGATCTCCTCATCATGGCACCTGTTAGTGGGTGGGATATATTAGGCAGCAACTGAACATTTTGTCCTCAAAGTTGATGTGTTAGAAGCAGGAAAAATGGGCAAGCGTAAGGATTTGAGCGAGTTTGACAAGGGCCAAATTGTGATGGCTAGACAACTGGATCAGAGCATCTCCAAAACTGCAGCTCTTGTGGGGTGTTCCTGGTCTGCAGTGGTCAGTATCTATCAAAAGTGGCCCAAGGAAGGAACAGTGGTGAACCGGCGACAGGGTCATGGGCGGCCAAGGCTCACTGATGCACATAGGGAGCGAAGGCTTGCCCGTGTGATCCGATCCAACAGACGAGCTATTGTTGCTCAAATTGCTGAAGAAGTTAATGCTGGTTCTGATAGAAAGGTGTCAGAATACACAGTACACGATGGGTCAGGGCTGTTTTGGCAGCAAAAGGTGGACCAACACAATATTAGGCAGGTGGTCATAATGTTATGCCTGGTTGGTGTATGTCTGTGTACTGGGATGGTCACTGAAACTGCTTTGGCAACTCAAACATTTTTTGTATTAATCTGCTTTGGATTATTGTCCTCCTATATAAATTTTGTGATGACCAGCGTATACAGTGATCTGACACCCGATGAGTGTCCGATAGTATTCATTTGAGTGAATGGACTATGGAAGCAAAACAGAGCTATAACTGAGTGCCATGGGGATTAGGAACATCAATATGTCTGTTTTATACTAAATTGAGCTGACTTCATTTTTCATTTAATGTTAAAAATAGAACCCATTTGCAAGCACATATCCAGTAGATGAACTCTAAGAGCAGTGCTCACTACATTTGCAGACTTGTGTATTTAAAAAAAAATATGTCTTTGAAAAACATATGACTATTTCAGCTTTTTAAACAACACATCTCCATATGGATTTTATGCACTTTTATCACCAGTGGCGTCACTGCTTTCACAGAACGCTAGCTGTATTATCTTTAACATAAATCAATGCAATAGACTACTGCACTAATGCTTTATCATGCCACTCAGTAAGTAAACAGCAGTCTGCTAACTCATTTATAAAGACATTAAACTAGTCACATGCTCATTTTCATTAATGTTCTGTTCTTTCTCTTTGCTAATTACATGAGTCTCTGTTCATTCTGCCTTCTAAAGAGCAAACACCCAAGGATGCATTCAGATTTACAGAGAGCTGTTTGAGAGACACTATTCTTGGCTCACCTATCATCAAGTACTTGAGATGAGAACGCAGACATGACCCAAGTGTTGAAAATCAGCACTTAACACTGCACTGGAAATGGTCTCAACCATTAGCATAATATTGCAGGCAGCGCTTCCAGCCCAGAATTTAAAGCAGCATGGACAGAATTTTCTTCTATTTTTCGATTTCTATTTTTAAAATAAAAAAAAATAAGTCAAAATAAATAGAAAATCTGTACATAGTTACACATATGCACTTTATACATAACAGTTACAGTCATCCTTTATTCAGACCATCATATATTTAATCAGTAACTGTACCGGTTCATATGCTGCATTTTCTTGTTGTTGTTTTGTGTTCATATTTTGTGTATTTATTTTTTCACCGGTCATTTGCACAGCTATTTCATTTTACTTTGTATTTTCTCTTATTGTATTTGATCCTTTTCAGTTTTTATCTTCTTCTATTTCATTTTTATTTTACTGTATAGTATTTCTTTTTTAATTTTTGGTTTTCCTTTTCTGTATACATATTTATAATACTTATAAACAGTCATCCTATCATTAGACTCTCTTTCCTTTCTCTCTCTTGAAGTTTACACAAAAAAAAAAATCATCTTGTCACGTTAACAAGAAAGCTCTCTATCCTGAAGGCTTTCCTGTGTCACAAAACAAGCTTTACCAGTTACAAAAAGCTCTGAAAATGGAGACTCCTTCCTAAAACGCTAATGAAACGTCTCTTCAGAGAAAACTTCTGCATGTCAATTACACACATTTTTATGTCTGATTGTGTGGAGCTTCCTCCGGTCACTAATCCCTATGAATTAGCTATTACTATAGAAAGCACAACCTAGGCTATTAAAACAGAGTTTTGCAGTTCTAGCAAATAAACCTAAACCTTCTCATTAAATGTGGCATGAAAATTATTTTTTTTTATTATTCACAAACAGTTTATAGGCACCTCAATGGTTCACTTTGCACTATTTTTCCTATGGAAGATATGGAAATACAAGCTTTTTCTATGAAAGGTGACATCTCTATAGGGATTTAGGAATTTAAAAAAAAACAAAAACATTAATTAGAAAATCTATTAGAATTGATAGACAGAATAAACACAGCAGTTTTATGTGTTCATGGAAATAACGTCAGTAAGCTGTAGAAAGCCTTTAGAAGCATATGATAATGTAGAACAAAATAGATCAGCATCACACACACACATAGACATTAAGAGCCAGTGTTGGTGTATTCTCACCTCCACACACTGAGGCAGGTTATGCGCAGATCTCACCACAGAAACAGTGCCTACAACGATGAGACACATCCACGACAAACACCACATAAACACCATTTGTTTCCTTGGATTTTCCCTAGACCGGCTGAGAAACATTAAGCCTACCATTCAGGGATAAGGAGCTATCAGCGGGAAGGTACAGTGAGAGAGAGAGAGAGAGAGGGGAGAGAGAGAGAGAGAGAGAGAGAGAGAGAGAGAGAGATTTCTATGGAAAGCCAAAGGTGTCAAAAATAGTTTTTTCTCTTCCACCTTTGGAACAGAGCACTCTTACTGGCAAGCCTTTTTTCCTCTTAAACTGGATTTACACATGCAATTCCAGCAGTCTTTTATGATTATTATTTATCACTCTGTATGAAATGATTCTCATAATAATTCAGTAACAGGCTGTGTAATAACGTGTTTATCAGGTCAGATTAAACAATAAATCTGGCTACGATAATCAGCCATACTGGGTGAGCCATGACACACCACAGGTTTGCTTTTGAACTGGAAAGCAAAAAAAAAAATTGTTTTGTTACGTTGTTCTAACACTAAATTATTAGCTAGCTACACATCTGTATGCTGTAATTCATCCTCTATCTTTACATGTTGTGTCCCTTTTTGTGATTTAAGTGTGAAGAGACATGTCACAATGCTCTACTTTTAAATCCCATGTTTTGTACTTTACCTTTTGCAATCTCTGCTACTGTGTTTATACCTGTCCTCTGAGTTTTGTGTAATCATCTGCCATCCTGCTGTTGGTAGATTTTATACGAGTATCGCAGCATTATCCTGCTGAAAGAGGTCACTGTTATAAGGGAATACTTTGTCAGTTGGTCTTCTACATTGTTTAGGTAGTTGGTCAATGTAATTAACATCCACATGAACACCAGGACCCTAAGTTTCCACTGCCTTTACCAGCTTTTCTTTTTCCCATAGTGCATCCTAGTGCCATTTGTTCACCAGGAAAGTGACACAAATTATGTCAAAATGATGTATAAGGAAATGTGATTCATCAGACCAGTCCAACTTCTTCCATTGCTTTTTGTTCCAGTTCACTTACATTTACATTTACATTTTTGGCATTTGGCAGACGCGCTTATCCAGTGCGACGTACAAGAGTGCTTTGAAATCTCGATCAATGAATACATTAACACTGGTTCAATAGGTCACAGACTTAGGATACCATCAGCCTAAAAACTGAGTTGTTTTTTTTACAGACAACATACAACAATACATAAAACAAACAGGAAAAATAAGAGCTGGTTTAAGTGTTTCAGGAAGAGGTAGGCCTTCATCCGTCATTTGAAGATGGTCAGTGACTCGGCTGTACGGACATCTAGGGGAAGTTCGTTCCACCTCCTCGGCGCCACAACAGAGAAGACTCTAGATGTATACCTACCTTTTACCCTGAGAGATGGTGGGACCAGTTCACTTCACTTGTCAGTGGTTTTAATTTTACGGCAAGCTAATCTCAGGTGATCAAAGCTTGCTGAAATTCAGCACATCAGAACGGCTGCAAGGGTGAAATAGTCAAATTTGCTATCATTTTGAATTGCAGAATTTTTCTTATCAAACAGCTTTAGCACTTAATTGTCCTCAAATTGAGTTTGATGTTAGTGAGTGCTGGTTAACAGAAATTTATCATTGTACCTTGTATTGATTTGTAGTGATGCTGCAGTAAAAACAAAGTGAAATCAAACAACACAGAATGCTACAGAGCCAAGGACCTCTCCTGCTGTATGAATCAAGCATTCGGGAAGCTCTTGGTGTTCGTCTCACACGCACCTGACTATATAGTGACATTTCTGGTCTGATTGTACCACTAATTTCCAACAATTTTGTGACTGTGTGTGTTATTTTTTGGACCTCTGAACTGTAAAACATGCTCTAATTGTTGCAATGAAGGGTTTATACACTGTACCTATATAAATATAATATCCCATATGTAATCGTGGAGAAATTATTCTCCCTAAAGAACAGTTGTTTTTCTGTGTTTCACACTATACCACACTGTTACAAAAAATTCCAGTCATTTCCTGTGCACTGAAAAGTAGAAATATCTTTCCAAAAGCAGATGTTACTTTAGTCTTTATTCCTGTTTAGTCCAGAATAAACACAGCCACAGATCAGGTTTTGTGACTAAAGCTCCAAATCAGTTCTTTCCTCTTGCCATTTTGATCTTACTTGATCAGGTTATACAGCACATTCCACAGAAAACAGCAGCATTAACTGCTTAAATGTATCATGCAGTACATCTATATGGAAACATCTGTATTCCTTATGATTCTCCACTCAGTTACTCAGGTTTTTCCTTTAATTTGTCATCCGTCTGTACCTATTTAAAGAACCATAAACGCTGTAGTTTGACAAGTTGTGTGCAGATGCATTTTGTCCCTATACATAAATACATTTATTTCAGTTAGATGTGAGAAACAGCAGAATTAATGACATACATTAAAGATAAATCTCTCATTACTCTCTATAACAACGTCTCTCTACTCACTTACATGACAAATCAATGGATTGCTCTCATGTTCAGTGTGCAACATGTGAAGAAGATGACAAACATTGTATATAGGTGTATGAAGAACACTTATCTCCCAACATCATGAAAGTAAAGGTTTGCACATAAACAAAGCAGGACGATCGAGGCTAAGGTGTAATAGATGAGGTGTCTGAATTTGGGCTCCAGGTCGCCTTGGCGATACCAAAATATCTGTAAATTGAGAAATGTATTGTTAACTGCAATAACGGAAAGATATTTAAGTAATCAAATAACATGATACGTTAAATAATACCTTTCTAAACCAAACTGAGAAGAAACTAATAGCTGAAGTTATCAGTACGAACCAGAACTAACACTGAGGAGCAGATCATGATGATGCAGATCCCAAAGAAGATGTTTAGAGCATTCGGAGCAGGGGTAGGAAAGACAAATGAACTGATGATGGTTACCTTGTGAAGAATTAAAGATACCATATATAATATCAATATTCTCTCCTCAAGCATGTTTACATGGAAACTATTCATGTGTCCAAAGTTTTACGAGTTTAAACCCATTTACTCACAATCACTAAAAGAGACGTAAATCCACCGACAGCAAGGTTGATCAGTCGATTCTGGAAGAAAACATCATCGTCTCAGATACATCAAGAATTTCTTCTGCGTTCTGAATTCAATATAGTACAACATCTCTCTAGTGCTCTATCTCTCACCCAGGCAGATGTTTCTCCAAACAGTAGCCTGCTGTCCAACGTTTCTGTGCCATAGCTGCGTCTCATACGTTCGTCCATTTTAAGGTCTGAGTTCACTGAGTTCCTAGTCATGAGCGCCGGCTAATCCCCGAGCCCAACCCCGAGCCCCTTGAACTCATGACGCTCACCAGTTTCCATCATTCATCCAAGGAAAAAATGCATCACTTTGATCAGATACACTCATATATATTTTTTGAATTGTGATTATGTTTGTTTTAATGTTAGCTATTAGAGAAAAAAAAATAGCCATTAAATAATGTGTGTGATTTTACAATGAGTCCTAGAGGTCACTGTAGTCCAGGACACTAAAAACCCCATAAACCTTATCACTGGCTAAGCACAAAGTAGAGAATTTCCTAGAATTTCTTAGATTTCATCACATTTAGTTGCTGATGACCTACACAGCAGTGAGGAGTCTGGGCAGGTCTTATCCTGCTCAGCTTTAGTATTTGCTGAGATGTGTGCTACATCCCCCATCACTCTTTTGGCTCCTCCCAGAAATCACATCATCCCACTGCAGACTCCTACTAAACCACACCTCCAACTGCTAAAGTGTTAGTCCCCAATTAATGTCATACACTCAACATTTATTTCTGTTGAAGGACATGAATTGGTAAATGGACGGGTTATTAAGTGAAACAAGATGACTGGAGGTCTTTAACATCATCTGCTCTACTCAGGCAAGGCAGAATCTCCTGGACATTCAGTAGCCCTCGGTTTGACTTTAGTTGTGGTCATGATTACTGAGGCTTCATCAGGTAAGTGGAATACAGTTCAAGCAAGGTCTTGCAAGCTCTTGAATGGAAATCGGTTTGAATAACAGGTGTGTGAGTTTCTCTACTTCCAGCAAGAGACCTCGCTGGGCAGCTCCATTCCAGATGAGAATAAGAGCACTTTTCTGGACCAGGAAACTGTAATACAGCATGAAAAATGAAATCATAAGTGAGATCCATTACAATCCATCCTATAACTATATCTTGAATCAGTGTCCGGGGTACAGCATTTAGTGTTGATGTCAGAACTGCAGGTTCCAGCGTTCGACCTTAGGCTGGCCTGGATGAAACTTTTTTTTTTATTCAATCGTATCATTTCTTTTTTTTTATTCAATCAAAGCATTATTTTCAAAAGAAGGCTAATATGCATGGCAAGCAGAGATAAATCCCAGAGCTATCATTTGTAGAAAATCTAAATCACAGCAAAGTGTAATGGTAATAATATAAAACTATTTCATACAAACATAAAAACAAAAACATATCAAATCTGAAACGCATTAAATATACAGTATCATATTTTTGTTTTGAAAAATCAGATATCAGATGAAGCTGATGAACAAGGATAAATTTGATTACACTGCTTTGGATGCCGTTGATGTTTGTTATAAATGTTTGTTATAAATAACAATTAACGTGCAGGGTGCAGGTTTTTTCAGTTATTTAGGGAAAAAAAAGCTACTGACACTCATGAAAGAACTCAAGCTCCCTTGTGTGGCTCAATCCTATTTAACCCTACATACACTGACCAGGCATAACATTACAACGACCTGCCTAATATTGTGTTGGTCTTCCTTTTGCTGCCAAAACAGCCCTGACCCGTCATGCACTGTGTATCCTGACACCTTTCTATCAGAACCAGCATTAACTTCTTCAGCAATTTGAGCAACAGTAGCTCTTCTTTTGGATCGGATCACACGGTCCAGCCTTCGCTCCCCACGTGCATCAATGAGCCTTGGCCGTCCATGACCCTGTCTCCGGTTCACCACTGTTCCTTCCTTGGACCACTTTTGATAGATACTGACCACTGCAGACCGGGAACACCCCACAAGAGCTACAGTTTTGGAGATGCTCTGATCCAGTCGCCTAGCCATCACAATTTGGCCCTTCGTAAAACTCTCTCAAATCCTTACGCTTGCCCATTTTTCCTGCTTCTAACACATCAACTTTGAGGACAAAATGTTCACTTGCTGCCTAATATATCCCACCCACTAACAGGTGCTATGATGAGGAGATCATCAGTGTTATTCACGTCACCTCTCACTGCTCATAATGTTATGGCTGGTTGGTGTACATTGACTGCTGTTTGCAATCGTATCCACTAGGTGGTCTACTAGTAGTAGAGGTGCTCTCTACTCCTCCTCTGTAACCCATCATAAGAGAAGAAGAAGTAGAAGCGCAGAAGAAGTCGCTGTATTTGTTGCATTAGAGTAGCTTTAGCATTGACAGTCTCGGCGTGAGCAGAGAATCCACCCGGGAGCATGAAGTCATAGGTCGGGAATTAGATTATTACACATAACTGCATGACTCCTGATATTTATAATACTATATAAAATATACGTGAATTGCTCCATAATCCTGATCGTTTACTCATGCTCTGCGTCGCTGTTAATATTTCATAGCTAATTTTCTTCCCCAAAAGCTTAGTTCAGTGAGTTAGTTAGATAGTTGTAGATAATGTCGAAAGCCGGGGCTGGAGCTGAGGCTGATCCCAGGTCAGTCGTCTCGGATCCACAACATTCCCAAAAGCTTTTAAGAGCCCTGCGATCCTTCAGAGAAGATGGGAGTTTTCAGGACGCAGTTTTAGTCCTGGAAGGTGAAGAAATCCCGGTGCAGAAAAATATCCTGGCAGCCGCGAGTCCTTATATCAGGTACTGAAACTTGGGATATTTCTTAGGAAAATGTCGCAAGCTTGGCTCCTCATGACACTGTGCTACACGATGGTGTATTATTGTTGTTTTACTATAGTTGTTGTTGTTGTTGTTGTTGTTTTCCATGCTGTGTAACACTAAGGTGTGTGGCCTTAGTCATGCTTGTGAAGCGTCTTCGACATGCTGGAGCAGCAACAGGGTGTGTCCAAACACTCCACCTCCCATTCCTGCTGATCTCTTTTAAACCTTTATTTTATTAAAGCATTTTAATAGAAAACAACACCACGATTATAAACACTGAAAAAGAAAGAGATTTTTTTTTTTTAATGCAAGCTGATCATGCACCGACATTCCACTTCAACTGCTGTCTAAAGAGGGTTTATTATTATTTGTTAGGGTTTGGCATGATGCATAATAGCTGAGATCATAACAAAAGAGGAAAAATAGGTTGCCAAACCCTGTTAGGTAAAGTTTTAGCACAACACGCTGCCGTAGCGTTGAAACTGGATCAGAAGGTGTGTCAGTTCAGGGTGGAGATAAACTCTAAGGCTGGTGAAGCTCCAGGGTTTGTTAAATCGTCTATCAGAGATTTTTCTATCTTGTCACGACTTCTATTCCCATCTTGCAAATCGTGCACTCTGAACCTTCAAGGAAAACCTGTTTTTCGACCTAATTTCTGTGCACCCTTTAGAACAGAAAGCCTCGTTGAAAACTGTGACAGTTAAAGGAAAATAAACCACAACAGAGGAGTGAGCTGTCTCCTCAAATTGTTTTATTCTTCTTATACCACAGAAATGTGCTGGTTAATCTGTGTTTATTAAAGAATGACATTTCGTACATTTTTATCCTTATTCTTACATAACGCCTGCAAGGCAGGGTAGTTCCTGGTATCACTAATGTTCCCTTACCAGCATCCACGTCTTAAATTCAATAATAATAATGATTCTTGGGAACAGAACAGCACAAAGGGCTCTGTCCTTCTGGCTTTTTTCCCCTTGTTGGAAAACTTAGAACTTTACAAAGATGTCCATAGATGCTAAATAAAGGTCAAACAATGTTATTATATGAGTGTGTTTAAGTGTGTGTATGTTCTTCATTTGATAATGTAGTGCTATCTTTGCAGTGGTGATTTCTAGAGTTTTAGACCATTGATCAAACAATTCAGGAAACACAACTAGTTTGGATAAACGTGTTTTAACTGCCTTTAGAAATTGATTACAAGTGAGTTTAGAGTAAACACCAGTTTTCTGTTCAATTTAGTGCAGGGAAATGTGTCAAAATAGTACTTATACTTTGCTACATATGCCAATTACTCATTTTTCCCCTGTATGTGTACATATTTATAGGACCAAGCTAAATTACAACCCACCCAAAGAGGATGGATCCACATACAAAATCGAGCTGCAGGGCATCTCGGTGCCCATCATGAAGCAGATCCTGGACTACATATTCAGTGGAGAGGTGATGTATTTGATTATCTGAATGTGTTCGTGTCACAAAGCAGCTGTCAGGAAACCCTGTTGAACTTCCTGTACGATTTCAGATCTCTCTGAGTGAGGACACAATCCAGGACGTGGTGCAGGCTGCTGACATGCTGCTCCTCACTGACCTCAAGTCACTGTGCTGCCAGTTCCTGGAGAGCTGCATCACAGCGGAGAACTGCATCGGCATCCGGCTTTTCTCCCTGCACTACTGCCTGCACCACGTGCACCACGTGTCTACTGAGTATCTGCAGACGCACTTCAGGGACGTGGTGGACACGGAGGAGTTCCGTGAGCTGCCACCTGAGCGACTGTGTGAGCTGCTGGCCATGGAGAAACTCAATGTGGGAAACGAGAAGTATGTGCTGGAGGCCGTGGTTCGCTGGCTCGCCTGTGACATCGAGGCCCGTCGGGTGAGAGAGACGAACTCTGTTATTAATAATTAGATGTTATTAATAATTAGATCTAACAAGTGCAAATGCAGCATCACAGGACTGTGTAACAGACTCAGGAAGAAAGTGCTGTCTGCCCTCTTCCTCATACATGAGCTCACAGATGCCCTTGTTTGTATAGTGTCAGTGTGATTGACAGGAGAGAGAGAGAAAAAGCAATGCCATCCCTTTTTCCCAAAGAGCTTGGCTAATTTTGCTTCCCTGGCTTTCAGCCACAGATGGCTGTGAACCTGCAGTTTCCTAACAGATCAGACCGATGCTTTATTGTTGAGCCACTTGGGGGTCAAACCTCTATTTTAATTGAAACCCTGATCAGATCCCTTACAGCACAACATTCTTTCTCATCTCGGAGACAATGGGTGCATCAGTCAGCTCCCTAGGCTATGAGTCAGTATATCGTGTACACAGGTTCAGGCACCGGTAAAATCCCCGGCTCATTTTACACTTGACTACATACTTGCATTCTTATTTATATATATATATATATATATATACACACACACACAGTGAAAAAGTGTGAAAAAGTGTTGGCCCCCTTCCTGATTTCTTATATTTTTGCATGTTTGTCACACTTTAATGTTTCAGATAATCAAACACATTTAAATATTAGTCAAAGATAACACAAGTAAACACATCATGCAGTTTTTAAATGAAGCTTTTTATTATTAAGGGAAAACAAAATCCAAAACTACATGGCCCTGTGTGAAAAAGTGTTTGCCCCCTAAGCCTAATAACTGGTTGGTCCACCCTTAGCAGCAACAACTGCAATCAAGCATTTTCCATAACTTGCAATGAGTCTGTTACAGCGCTGTGGAGGAATTTTGGCCCACTCATCTTTGCAGAATTGTTGTAATTCAGCCACATTGGAGGGTTTTTGAGCATGAACCACCTTTCTAAGGTCATGCCACAGCATCTCAATGGGATTGAGGTCAGGACTTTGACTTGGTGTGTTTTGGATCATTGTCCTGCTGCAGAACCCAAGTTCGCTTCATCAATCATAACAACAATCATAACAGGCTGATGGACATGTAGACAAAGTCTATCACTGTTTTTAAGCTGAGAGGCTTCAGAAAATATGACATCATTTAATTAGGGAGTGAGCAGTCCAGTGCATTGAAAGGCTTTTGAAACTGAGAGACTGCCCTGAAAATGGCCGACTCTGATCATTTCCCTGACTAATAAAATAGGGGGCTGATTTGAGATGCACCAAAAGACTGTCACATGCTTATTTTTGAAAACGCATGTAGACAACTCGTATCTTTTCAGCTGTGAAGGAAACACTAGCTAGGTTTGATGTTGACAGAGAAATATTCATGATTAGCTCATAATGTTGCTCTGATCTACAGTAAAGAAGGGAGCAGAACTGATTATTATGGACTAGGAATAGAACAAGTAAAAATGTTAAACATTAGGAAGTAGATACAGTGACAAATGGGGATTGCATGGACTAGTTAACTAGACCTATACATTCACTCGTTGCCACTGTGGGGAGCTGTTGAGTCATCTGGGCAGTGGAAAAACACAGCAGCAAGGCAGACCATAAAGAAATGAATTTACTTCACGTTGTAGAAGCATATAAAGCTCATCATGTCAGATATCAAAATTATATTTCCAGGACATCCATCCTGACAACTTTTTTCTGCTACTATAGAATAAATATGTATATAAATATATATGTATGTGTGTGTGTGTGTGTGTGTATGTGTGTGTTGCTGTGTCCTAACTGTAGCTTCATTCTGAAACATGTCATACCAGTGTAACATTTTATAAAGATACCAAAACAGACCACAGACAGATTTTTGGATGGTAAGAATTTTAGTTGTTAGTTGTGATGTTTTTACTTGCGATGTTTGCCGTCACATGCATTTGAATCCTCCTGCTCTCTGGCTGCAGGTGCACATGAAGGAGGTGATGTCCGCAGTGTGGGTGCAGGGCCTGGACCAGAGCTACCTGCAGGAGCAGATGGTGGGAGACCCGCTGATGAGGGAGGTAATCGGCGAGTGCTGCATGGAGTCTTTAAGAGGTGCAGCGCAGCAAGGAGAGGCAATGCTCGCTGCTTTCAAACCTCGCGGCTACTCCGAGTGCATCGTCGTTGCAGGGGGTGAGGACCGGGCGTGAGTATTAGAACGAGCCACAAAGAGCATATGGAAATATCAGGATATGATGCAGTAAAAACAGACAAAGTCTTTATAACCAGTCAAACCTGGATCCATGTAATTGACAAAAGCCTCCAGAAGAACTGCTCCTTAACTAGTCTTGGTAGTGAACTTGTTTTATTTTTTTCTTGTAGGTGTCAGTCCATGAATAGGGCATAACGAACCCTTTAAATCATCGTCACGTCTGCTCACACCAAGCGTGTTTTCTGCCCTGTTTCCTGTCCAGCACTCGGACGCCGTCTGCAGTGACACGCTGCATGTGCCCACTTTATGACCGGAACCGGCAGCTGTGGATCGACCTGCAGCCCATGAATGAGAGACGGATTGGTCACGGGGTGGTTACTGCCGGTCAGTACCTTCTTAAAGATGGAGCGTTATTCCTGTCTTGGTTTTATGCAGGATATCAGAAAACGCACTCAGCTTAATGTCTTGTATTGATGATCATTTTCTTGAGGATATCTCTCTCATCCCTTGCCTCTCTTGATGGCAATACAGCTTCAGTGTTTAGGGGTGGAACCCCCAGGCCTGACGGTGTTGGATCTCGACAAGATGCAAATATGTGTTTGGGGTGCTTTTATCCATCAAAGTCAAATAATCATACTCTGTCACACACATTACACCTGATGGCTGCAGTCCACATGATGAATATTTTTTCCCCAAAACCTGTTTCATGGTATTATCTCTAGTTATTGATTGCTTAGCTGATACATGGCCTAGGTTATTTGCATTGTATTTTCCTTTCACCTGCTAATGTTATCCAGACTAGTTCCAAAGGATTCTGTTGTATCATTAGAATAGCTTGTTTAAGCCGAATAGATTTGAATAGATTTCCATTTAATAACACATGCAGTTTATTGTTCATTGTTGATTTGCCACCAGGCTGTTTCCTCAACTCAGAAAGAGACTTATAACCAGACTTAGCGCTAAACTAACGACAATGCAAATAGTTTTGCACAAAAAGCAAAAAAAAAAGTTGCATCACAAATTTTGAACAAATCCACTTAAAAATGTATTTTGTGCTGCAACAATCGCATAAAAACTCCAGAGCGACTGATTAACCCCTAGCAAAAATGACCCATCATAAGCCCTTCAAAAAATCTCAAGGATAAAAGTAACTCCTAACATCTGTCTTAGAATAAAATTATTCTTAGTCCTAATTTTAGAATTAAAGCTTAGAGAATATTAAAAAAATAAATATTATTTTAGTGGTAGGAGCAGCTGAATCTGAATCTAGGTGTAGTCTAAGACCAAGCTGTTTATTAACGACACAGTGTGTTAGAAATGTTTAATGACAATGTAATTAGCGTCTCTGTTACAGAAGAGCAATATAACCAGAGATAAAGCCTGTATATCTGATAAGTAATCTAAAAAGTGTATCAACATACAATGTTGTTGTTGTATATCACACTGAGCTTTCCCTTAGTAATTTAATGCTACCAAGTAGAACTGTTTTAGAGAAAGCATAAAATCTGATTTTTAGTCATTTTTATTGGTAATCATCGAATTACATTCGCTAATAAAAACAAAGAAAATACTCATTGTACCCTCTTCAGATGATAATGTTCACTATTTCCCTGATCAGATGGCTGCCTTTTTGTGATTGGGGGAATGGATGAAAACAAGACTGTGTTGAGCAGTGGAGAGAAATACGACCCAGAGAATAACACCTGGATGCATATTCCCCCAATGAACCAGGTATCTTAAACAAAAGGAAATTTTTCTTTCCATTTTATGTACAAGCTTCTTCCTGTTTATTGAATACTAGTTGCGTTACCTCCACTAGGGGCAGCACACTCTAGCTTTCCAACATGCATGCTGAAACAACATGGCTGCTTCAGATATGAAGAGACAAACCCTAGCTTATCACCAGATGTCAGTGTTTGACCGTTGTTGTTTCTGGTGGTTAGGCAAGGCAGCACTTTTGTATTGCTGAGATGGATGGACTAATCTATGTGCTGGGTGGGGAGAATGAGGACACTGAAGTCCTCCTCACCATGGAAGTATTTGACCCTCACCTTAATAACTGGACAAGCCAGACCAGCATGACTACTGTCCGAAAGGTGAGAGAGAAAAACAACGGTGTTTTGGTGTGAGTCAGTTGTTTATCACACATTTGGACAATGGTAGACAAATGCACTCTTGTCCTGTTCTTCAGTTCGGTTGCTGCGCTACAATGAAGAAGAAGCTGTATGTCATGGGAGGAGGGTCTTACGGGAAAATTTATGACTCGGTGGAATGTTACGACCCCAAGACTCAGCAATGGACTACACTATGCCCTCTAAAGGAGAGGAGGTAGAAAAAACGTGCTAGAGGCTATCGTGAAACAGTACAAAAATAAAAGTAGTGTTAGTGTATTGTAAATAGAAGCACATGAGAGAGAAAAAAGATCAGAACTGACACGTTTCAACACATCAGATTGTATCCGGATAATATTTCATAACAACTTTGTGTTTCTTCGCTATTGATATTCACCTTTCCTGTGTAAAATCCATCATTAAATATTCAAATACTACAACGACCCGATCTACTTTTTAGTGACTGTGTGCTTGTGTGTTTAGACAGACCAGAGAACAAGAACATGATGTTTTGTTTCTGTTTATATCAGTTTGAGTGACGCGTTTGTGTATACTTCAGAGACACTAACATTAGTTATGGATGTTGGCTACAGGTTTGGCGCTGTGGCATGCGGTGTAGGTCAGGAGCTTTATGTGTTTGGAGGAGTGAGGAGCAGAGATGCAGACAACCCCGAGTCCAGCCAAATGACCATCTGCAAGTCTGAGTTCTTTCATGATGAGTTGAAAAGGTGGGTTTAACAAAAGTGGAAAGCAGTAAAGATTTCTCAATACATTGTTATATAATGAATTCAATGAATATTTGTAAATCTTTTGCCACTATTTTAAATCTAAAGATGGGTGATGCTGGATGATCAGACCCTGTGCATACACACCACATCCTCATTCGTATATGGAGCTGTTCCCATTGGGGCCAGTATATATGTGGTAGGAGAGCTGGACACAGGTAAGCCTGGGACACATCCAATTATTCTAATATTATCATCTCTCTCTCTCTCTCCCTCCCTCTCTCTCTCTCTCTCTCTCTCTCTCTCTGTCTGTTGACTCTGGGTGAATTTGATGATTATCTTTTCTTATAAAACCTTTCAGCTTCAGATTTTCACTTTTGAGATTCAAAAGCATGAAATTTAGTTAATGGACAAGCCTCATTATTAATATTAATAAGTGCATTTTCACATCTGGCTCAATTTTGAGCATTCGTTTCAGAACATGGTGCGTTTTCTACCCATAGTTTGGCTCATTTAGACATAAGAACACAGCAATCATGCTCAGATCTGCATCAAAACTATCAGGCTGATATCACCTCGTTCAGATGGCATACAACCCTGGAGTGGGGTGAGAAAGCAATATATTACATAATGGCACACAACATAAACGGCAGGTTAACATGTCTGCTACACATGTAACTACTACAGCTTAAAAGAAAGCCACGATAAACTCAGAGCTGCTGACTATCCAGAGTGAAGGATGAGTGCTATGGGTGATACACTGGGACATAAACAGGTGCACTCTGACCAATGAGATGACAGTTTACTCACATGTGACTTGCAAAAGCACATTTTGGTACTCTTTGAAATTTTGCCATGTGAAAGCAGGAGAAAATACAACACTGTATTAATTTAAGTCCCATATTTTGGAACAAAGAACAAACCTGCAGGTCTGAAAATGCCCAAAATTTTGAAATTTCGGATAAGTTTTAGATTTACATGAGTGACAAGAAACATTTGACACAGAGTGTATTTGCGTTGTCTTTTTGGGATAGATTCCACTGACCTGCAGAAAAGAACTGAAAATCTGCTTCAGTGGAAGTTGTTGCATTTCACTAATAAATACTTTAAACAAAAATTCACACCTCTATATACACTGATCAGGCATAACATTATGAGCAGTGAGAGGTGAAGTGAATAAGACTGATTATCTCCTCATCATGGCACCTGTTAGTGGGTGGGATATATTAGGCAGCAAGTGAACAACTCAAAGTTGATGTGTTAGAAGCAGGAAAAAAGGGCAAGCGTAAGGATTTGAGCGAGTCTGACAAGGACCAAATTGTGATGGCTAGACAACCGGATCAGAGCATCTCCAAAACTGCAGCTCTTGTGGGGTGTTCCCGGTCTGCAGTGGTCAGTATCTATCAAAAGTGGTCCAAGGAAGGAACAGTGATGAACCGGAGACAGGGTCATGGGCGGCCAAGGCTCATTTATGCACGTGGGGAGCGAAGGCTGGCCCGTGTGGTCTGATCCAACAGACGAGCTACTGTTGCTCGAATTGCTGAAGAAGTTAATGCTGGTTCTGATAGAAAGGTGTCAGAATACACAGTGCATGACGAGTCAGGGCTGTTTTGGCAGCAAAAGGGGGACCAACATATTAGGCAGGTGGTCATAATGTTAAGCCTGGTTGGTGTAGCTATTATACGATAATATGTCTTACGATGAGACAGACTTGAGAACTTACTAAAAATTTTATAGAGCTTATTAAAGCTTTTATACCCAGTTCAGTAAAAAAAAAAATCTACTTACATAAGTAATCTACTTACTTCCACTTTTCTGTGTTCTGTAGTATTTATCATGCCATCCTGTAGAAACTGGGGCATTTACAAGTTTAAGACTTTACTGGTAACATAAAAGCTCAGTGTACACTGATTTGAAGCTTAATTGAGGGGAAAAAAAACCTTTGACTAAACAAATCATGAAAGTGTTTCACAAAAATGGGTTTCACATAAATGTTCAGTGACGCTTCATTAACAGCCTTTAGACATTCATTCTATGTAACTTTCAGTTAAACTGGCTTCCCAGTAGAATTTATTTCTTACGTACAGAGAAATTTGCCTCCTTTTGGTCACTTGTGGTAGCTGCAGAAGCACATTATTAAATTAAAAATGTCTAAAGTACTCCTTTAAACGCTTTATATCGGCCGTGTTTATTAAAGCGCTACGTTATATTCCTGATAGGATCTGAGAGAACACGAAGATTATGATATTTAGATCAAGAATACTGATTTTAAATTTGTTTACCGTATGTAACTTCGTATTTAATCCTTGTTTAATTTAATAGTCCTTCATTTTTATCCATGTGTATGTGTGTGCGCCGCTAAAAATAATTCAATCACAAACACCAGGTGTTCAAAACTCTTTAAGAGGGGATATGTCGTTATGAGCATGTTAATTAAGTACGTGTAGTAATTATATCTTTATGACTTTCCTAAGACATTACAGCACAGATGTTTTTAGAATTGCTGAAGACTTATAGGCTTAATAAGCCTTAAATGAAGGAATAGTTGTTGTTCATGTAACAGTGAACTCCTTGCTGTGTATGTTTATGTAAATGTTTTTGGTTTTTTTACCTTCTACATTGTTATGCTAATACAAAAAACGTCGTCAGTCATCCCTGGGGATGGATGGATGGATGGATGGACAGATAGATAGATTAGATAAGATACAAGTCAGTCACAGATGTTGCGTAAAAATTCATCAACAAAAAGCTTTTATTGTATTAGTATATTATTACAGATATTTTTTTAAGTATAGCCCAAGACATGCTGAGAGATCCTGACTTGCAGAGTGCATTTCCCAAAGGTTTATCCCACATCAGCAAGCGAGGCATGTCTCCATTAGCATTAAGAAACTGTTCACTCTGCCGCAGATTCGGGAGATTTCTCTAACCGTGCTTTTAGTTGCTCTTTGATTGTTCCTTTCTGATTGTCTTAATTGTTCTAATTGTTTCAATTAGTGCTGCACTTCTTCTCATTGTTCAGTGCAGAGTCTGTACTGAATGTACTAGCACTCGGCTGTTGCACTAAGCTCAATAAGGCTACAAGGAAGCTGGAGCTAGATAAATATCACCTAGGGGTTTTTGCCAGGACACTCAGTGAGGCAATTAACCCCTTGATAAAAGCTCATAATAGACTGCTTTTGCAATGCGCGACATGACGTTCAGTGTTAAAGTGAGACACGTTGATATTTTTGGTGTTCATATGTATGCACACTTCAGCTTTATTCCGAGATGTAAACACGGTCTTTATTTAGAACTAGACGGGAACAGATATTAATGTTTGCTCCATCGTTTGCTCAAAGGAAAACTTGTTACACATGATTGGTTTGACTTGCTTTACCAGACAAATTGCTTTTTGTTTAAGGTTTTTATATGACGTTAAAGGAAAAATCCCTAACACATGACTTGCATATTGATCTTTTATCTTTTTCTTTGAAACAAATTCATATATTTTTTTTTTCATCAACATGTTCTTTCATGGACACTTTCACA
Source organism: Hemibagrus guttatus (assembly GCA_033459395.1). Classification (NCBI taxonomy): domain Eukaryota; kingdom Metazoa; phylum Chordata; class Actinopteri; order Siluriformes; family Bagridae; genus Hemibagrus; species Hemibagrus guttatus. The sequence continues at coordinate 9,015,345 of JAUCMX010000004.1, forward strand.
ATGGCTGATGTTTTCCTCTGTCACTCACAATGCTGTTCTACTTCCTGCTTATAGTGGCGCCAGTGGGGTTTAACCCTTACTTCATTTCTCTGCCTAAACAGTGATGCAGCAGCACTTTAGTCATTTAGATCAACTTCTAAAGGTTCAGCTTTCACACTAACGCCGCTAACTAGCCGTGATGAGACAAGCCTCTGCCGCAGCTCAGCTTAACTGTGTCTTCAGTCCAACGTTTGCTGTCTCCATTACTCCATCACTAGCAATATCACCCCGTGACATCAGCACGGCACACGACCATCTCTCAGTGGATTCATGAAAACACCAACCAACAAACTAGCACCAGCATCACTAAACACATTACAAATATTTAATATTTAATCTCCACTCAAATGTAGTTTTCTTTTAAATCCATTTTACAGTCCCTCCAGTATCCATGTTTCTGAGCTTAACACAAGATTAAGTAAACTCCACGATATCCTAAGGAGATTTTTTCAAAATGAATGCAGATTCTTCACAGATTTGCGCCAACACGCATCACATGACGTCACCGCGTACGCTCAGCCAAAGCCCTGTTCAACTCGCATGCATCAGACATGAGTACAGCTATCATAGAAAGTCATTACAAAAAGTGTGTCTTCACTGGTAGTAGTTTAAAGGAAGAACCCTGTGCTTTCTGATTCAGTTGCATCGCAAATTGTGAATAGCAAAATCAAGCATTTTCAAATGAGGGACTGACTTTTGCCCAGAATGATAATTTTATCAATGTTTTTCCTCTCCCTTACTGTGCAGGCACCAGTTACGACTACGTGCGAGAGTTTCGGCGCAGTACAGGCACATGGCACTCGACTCGCCCCCTCCTGCCCTCGGACCTGTGTAAGACCGGCTGCGCTGCTCTCCGCATCGCTAACTGTAAGCTGTTCCGGCTGCAGCTGAAACAAGGCCTGTTCCGGATCCGAGTGCCGTCCATGTAACATGCACATCCACGCCCACGTAGTCATCGTCTCTCTGCTTGCTGATTGGGTCAAATACTTTTTTAAACAAAAAAAGCACATGTGGCGCTTGGGGAATCTCTGGATTTTAGGCGAGGATGCTTACTTGAGTGAGCTGTATAGGGACATTTTGCTCACTCTGTTTTATGTCTTTTTAAGGGAAAGTGTCTTATTTACTATCTTTTCTTTAACTGTTAAGGGATTTGAATGTCATTTTGATATGAAGCAGCTGCTGAGCTGCTTTTCTTAGTGTTTTTAGAGTGGACCACAGGTTGTTGCTTGTTGCTACTGCCTTTTATGCCAGCACTAACAAACAGCTTCGACGAATAGATCACGATGAGGAGGCAGCGTGACTGCCTTTTTTCATTCTTTCTTTTTTTTTTAATTTAATAATTTATGAATTGTCTTACACTTGAATATACAGTTGATGGGAACAGCTTTCGACTGTCAGGAGAAGAATGATGGGAACACTGGTGTATTTTTAGCCCATATTAAACACAGCTTTAGATCTAGAAAATATTAGCCATCATGGCAGCCTGGGATGAAAAGCATTTGGGAGAAAAAGGGATGAAAGTGTTCACATTTAACAATGTGGAGATTGTTTGTCTAGTATTATTAAGCATTTATTATTAACACTGTACCTCATGGAGTTAAAATTCCATGTAATATACCACGGTAGGGCTTAAGCATGTAACATCTGTATCAAAAACGGTAGTAACTACTTTTTTTTTTTTCTTTTCTATGTTGATAACATCACATTCAAGGATTCTCACTGACGTTTAAGTCGCCGTGTGTGCATATGTGTGTTTTGAGGGTGACCTTTGAACTGGCTTTCCAGTCACAGCAGACAGTTTTGGCATCCAGTGACCCCATTTGTTGTGTGCGCGTCACAGCTGCTGCTGTCTATTCTAATCGTTACAGATTGGCTTCTAGAGAAACTCGTAAGTGCACACGACTGCCCAATGATAGGATCAGCTAAAACATTCTGGGACAGCTTTGTTTTAGGTCGTCCTAATATAACGTTTTGATCGCACGTGCTACATACACAACTACTTTGTGAATTCATTGCACTAGCATAAGAGCAAACTTTTTTTTTATACCTTGTTTGACTGTATACACGGTATAATAATCAGGTGTTTCAAGTACGAACAAAAACATGGTATGGTCCTGATCACGTATTTGTTGACTCAGGTGTCTGTGTGTGGAGTGTCATTTGTGTGGCTTGTGTAACAATCCTGCATCAGTTTCTAAGAACTTCCCAGTGTGACTATGCATACCTCTGTTTTTAACCTGACCCTCTCATCTCCATACAAAACACAGCCAGACACTTGATATGCAGAAGCTATCTACAAGATAGAACATGCTATACTTTATCACTATGCCTCATGATTATTTATGTTTTTCCTTCTCGCGCTGCATGATCAGTGATAATGTCAATTTTCCTGTTAGACAGCCTTGACCTTTTGCTCTTAAATTGTTAAAGCATCGCTTGATGCTTCTGCACTCGGTCAATCAGTCAGTAGATATGCCTCTCTACAAAGGATTTATGTGCTAACGTAACTCTAGAACGGTTGTACGCACCTTTGACAACACAGCTCACGCCCAGCACTTAAACATACAATGTCTGTGTGCATGTGTAAACAAAGAATGACTATCTACACACACACACACACACACACACACACACACACACACACACTACACATTCCTCCATGTGACATTGTGTACAGTACATGCTGGACCCTTCAATTTAAATTTGTGAAAGACTGATTATAGAAAAATCCTTGCTAACAAACGTCTGAATAAGCAACTAACGCAAACTGAATAGTGACTACAATTACATTTTAAAACCTTTCTATTTAATGTTTACCATAAATAAAATAATGAACCTCGGAGTAGTAGCAGGCTATATGAGGGGAAAAACGCATACGCCACGACCATAAAAACAGTAATGTTGAATTAAAAGATTAGGAAAAAGATTTTAACTAATGTCTACAAAAATAAATGACTTAAAACTGAAAAGGAAAAAATGAATAAATTCTACAATTTATATTTTACAATTTTAAAATAAAGATTTAAATAAATAAATAGATAAATAAATAAATAGATAAATAAATATAGAAAATTTACACCAAAAAATGATTAAGACTAAAAAGTCTTTGTAATCTGTAAAATTGTTAAACTTTTACAATTTAAACCAGCATAAAAATAAATGCAACACTTAATCAGCTTCTTTTAATCTGAGCTTATTATTAAATCACGTTATAAACAGATATCATGATACCTAGTGTGAAATAATTGATCACATCTCGTATTACCCAGCCCTTTGTTTTGTAGTAGCACGTTTAATTTATACTATAATTTTGACTATCCCCATGGATTCCGAAAAGATGAGATGCCTCTGTTCTGAAGTTGATGCAGAAAGAATAAACATCGACTTCTTTATTTATTCATCTTCCAAAAGTAAAAGTTTTTTTTAAGCCATGGTATCAGCAGATCTATGAAAATCTGGTGAGATCAGGCACTGATGCTGGGTGAGGAGGTCTGGGGTGCAGTCAGCATTTCAGTTCATCCTGAAGGTGTTCAGTGGGGTTGAGTTCAAGGTTATATGGACATTTATATGGAAGTTCTTTTACGGAGTTTTGTGCACGGAGGGGACAGTTTGTGTAAGAAGCACAAATGGGTGTCCACATACTTTTGGTCATGCCACACATGCATGTTATTTGATGAGCCACAGTGGAGGATCTGCTACAGAAGCCCAGCAGGTTCATGTTTAGAAAACTAGAGTTGCAAACTACAAGGGTTTTTCATACATTAATCAACTCTGCTACAGTGTTTTTTAGTACTCTGTTCAGTCTACCAACGTTTTTTGCTGCGTCTGTGTCAATACCACAGCCCACATGTTAACAACCTTGGACTAAAGTAAACCTCTTCCTTTCAAAGAGATCATATCAAGTCTTAGAGCAACGATTTGATATCTGGGGATGCTGCTGAGGATATGATACGCTAAGTTCTAGTAGTATCTGATGGACCCTGGGGTAAGCCTGTTGATAATCTGTGAATGATGATGATGTAGATAAAGACTGTTTTTTTTGCTCATTCCTTTCATTCGTAGCCTTTTGCATCAGTGCATCAATCCAGATTGTTAGATACACATAGTCGAAAGTCAGAGGTGAATTCTCACACAGCACCATGAGGATGAGTCGCACACGAGTCAGTTACCGTACCAAACTGATTCCATCTTCCTCTTACGCATCACATCCCTGCTGATGATTTCCATTTCTCATGGTAAATGAGAAGGTACTGCTGTATTATTACTTTAATTTTGACACAAATGGTAATAACGTGACTTCTAAATAAAACTGTCATCAGAAAACCTTCTCATAAAGCTGTAGTAATTTGTTTTTGCGAAATGATTGCATAAGAGTGTTTGCATGTCAGTGTGTGTGATGTGTGTATATTCTACAGAGACACTTGGGATTAACACAACAGGATTACAGAAGATGGTGGCATTAATCATTTAAACCAAATTGCTCTCATGGTGAGAGTTAATTTAGCAGGAGGTCTTGTGACTTGGGACAGTGACGAAGCTCAGATTAGGGTGGATCTGGCCTCTAGTGCCCTATATTAGGAGCTTGGGAATTATCCTCTACGGCTCAAAGCCGGCTGAGTGAAACGCACAGCGGAACGGACATGTCAACGTGTCTATACTCAGACGTGGAAATAAAACCAACCTATAGAACCTGTAAATGAATTTCAAAGGTGCAGTAAAAAAGGTTTTGGGCTAATTGAACAAAACCATGGTTTAAAACATATGCAAACTGAAAAAAAATGTCAGCTTGTTATTGTCTTTTACATTTGTTTGTTTTGTTTTTTAAATCTGTGCCAATTTGTCTTCCTGTTCTTCTTCTAATAGTGATGATAATATATGTCTAGAAAATAATATCTTATACAGAGCTGTTTACAGGGTATAACATTCCCTTACAATTTTACTGTAAATACACGCATAAATACATCGTGTCATGATATTTGAGTAAACCTGTAATACACAAAATAAAGGCACTGCCTTCTTATACACAGTCTGTCGTTTCACACTTGTGCTATTGTTTCCACAGCAGCCTGGAAATGTGTTTATGATTACTGTAGTTATGATATCTTTGTGTGTGTGTGTTAAAGACTGACGTGTAGAAGGAGCTTTCTGTAAAGATCCATGATCTGATCAAGTCATAACAGATGGTTGTTTCACTCTTGCTTGACTACGCTAACATGTGATTCTCTTTGTGGCTTGTGACTACATGTTGCACCAAAAAAAACAACAAAAAAAAAAACAGACCTAAAATCTTTTCAGAGTAAATGAAGCAATTCACAGGAAAGGTTTGAGTGCGTGGTCTGCAAAAAAAACATGCGAACCATGTAGTGATCAAAATAATCCCAAGAGTGAGACAGTTTAAAACACTTAAGTTTTTTGTTTTTAAATGTCACACACACAGCCTCCTTATATCCATAACGAAACTCTTCCTGTGGTCTGCTTCCTGTGCCACAGTCAGCCATGTGACAAAGTGCTAGGTCACTCTGGCTGGTATCGCTTTGCATGATATAGTAAGTCTTATTCATTCCTGGTCAGGAAGGATGATAGCCAGGCTGAGAATGCCAAGTAGTATGGACTGCTTTTTTGCCTCAGCCTGGGCTCTGTGGGACTGCATAGTCTATCATCAGAGTATATCCAGCAGGGACATGAGCACCCTGTCTCGGCAACCACACAGTACAGACTGTCAACAAAACAAGAGAGCTTATGATCTTTCTCATGGGTACTAATCAAGCTATTATCATTGCTGGGTGTTGTGACGTCATTGCCTGTAAAGAGGACAAAGATGACACACAATATATGTTATACAGTTTCCCACTGCATAAGTTTCCCACTGCATAAGCAGTCTACAGAGGAGTATTCAAATGTCAATAATGTGGAACTGTTTGTAATGAAGTCCTTGGGTTTAGAAAGATGAATGCAAGTTGAAACAAAACAGCTGCTCTTTATGGCAACAGTGAATTAGAGAGAAGATAAGGATTGCCTTTCCCTGGCTGATATGAAAAAAACGATTTTATGAGCCAAGGTATAGCCGGTGTGTGGACACAGCAAGGGCTGACACTGAGTTTCATTAACTCTGGCTTTTCTTCTTTTCTTTTTTTTTTAATGTTGTTCATCTATCCTGCACATCCCATGTTTGAATACAGTTATGACGTCAAGGGAAAAGGAGTTGTGACATTCTTGAGGAGCGTTTAGTAACTGTTTTTTTGTGAATTGCATTGGATGGCTTCCTGAGCAATCTTGTGCAGTTTCAGGAGTGTCGAAATGGATCAGACGCAGTGGTTGCTAATCACTGACATGAAACAATGTATTTCTCTGAAAAACAGGAAAGATCAAGAAATGACTGATTTTTCATAGTGAATAAATGAAAACTAAAGATAGATTTATGACACAAGCTTAAGTCTTAAGTCAGAGGAATGGTTGTTATGATGTCATGTTTTCATGGTCATGGTGGATGATCAGATGGTTATCTCCACTGCTGACTTTTCAAAATACAAATTAAAATGCATTTCTGTCTGTTTCCGTCTGGTTTCATCCCTTTGTGTCTCAATGTGACTCTCCAAAAAGTCACCAATTTGCTCGCTCCTTCTGGATTAACTCATACTACAGCAACCTCCATTTGTCCATGAAGAAGTCTACATTGGCAAATCTGTTGTTAAACATGTTACATTGCCTACCTCTGTCTGTTTTTTCCATACTTGACAGCTATCAAACACAAACAAACATAATATTGCTGACCATAACCAAATGAAAACCTGTCTATCTTGGCTAAGTAGCTCTGCATACGTTTGTTTTGGGGTTTTTTCCCAAGGTGCATTTCTCACCAATGTACTGTCTTTCTGCTTATAATGACATAATAAATAGTGGCAGTATCATACTAGGACACTCATTCAAAGACACTTTTGTACAAAGAACTGATAAATATTGTTAGGGGCGGCAGTAGCTCAAGTGGTAAAGGCTCTGGCTTGTTGGCTGGAAGATCAGGGTTCAAGCCCCAACACCGCCAAGCTGGGCCCTTGAGCAACCCCACCTGCTCCAGGGGCACTGCATCATGGCTGACCCTGTGCCCTGACCCCAACCCCCAAGGATGGGATATATGATGAAAGAATTTCACTGTGCAATAATGTATATGTAACAAAAACAACTTAACTTGAAATGGAAGATTTAATAGCAGAAAACTATGATTTATTTTATTTTTTTAGACTAGTTTATCAGTTCAGACCATCTCCTACGTTTTTGTTTGGACGCAGCTGTAATTGGTAGCCTGAAGGACATTCCTTTTTAATTGAGGCACTGTAGGCTGTATGCTCCATGTTCACGCCTGTCATTGGTCTTTTATTAGGCTGTCTTTAAACAACCTTCACAACAGAAATGTAGTGGACGAAGGTTATGGCTTGTTGATCCAGACAAATATCATTTCTCAGGCATTAAACGAATCCCACACTACAGTGGTTTTTCAACTGGTTTTAGTTTCAACTTCATCAACCTGAACTGTAACAGGAAATTATACAAATGTCACATTTGACATCTGACTGTCTTGAAAGACTTTTTTAATCAGTATACCCCAAATTCGTGTGCCCTTTTCTTTCTCCATTTTGTGAGAAGGAAAATCTATGCTCTCTCTCTCTCTCTCGCTCTCTCTCTCTCACAGACACACAGTGGTGTAAAGACGCACAACAGCGCATCCGCTCGCCTCCCCATTGACGTCACTTCAAAGTCATGTGACCAGGCTTGGACCAATCAGAAGGATGCTGTCGAAGCGCTCGGTTCCTTCACCGAGCTAAGAGAGGAGGGGGAGAAAAAGAGAGAGAGAGAGAGAGAAAGGGGAACCGAGTCTACAAGCGTTTAAAAACAAAACCAGCGGAGATTACCTGTCGCGCTTTGGATTGTCTTTTAGCTTGACGTTAAACGGTGCGTCCTGTTGGAATACCTCAGAGGAATATGCTGTCGTGGAGAGTGACAGAGTGGATATGGATAATGGCCCGAACATATTGAATAGCTTCGTCGAGGAGGAGGAGGGAGTGCTATAAGGCGAGGAAACACGTTTTAGAGAGAATAAAGGCAGCGAGAACAAAAAAAAAACAACCTCCCTAAAACGCTCGGACTGGTAATTATAGCACCTCACACTTTACGTATACGGCTTTCGTAGGGATTCTTGAATGGCTTGTCGGTTTTACGCCCTCGCCGCTAATAAAACGACCGAGGTCGAGTCGCGGTAGCACCCCCTCCTCTCCTCTCCTCTCCGTCACAGTAAAAGCCTGCGCTAATCACCGAGGCGACCGTTTTGGCCTCTGAATATTTCCGCGTGAACTGAACGCTCTGCTCAGAGGTCGCCCTCGACATGGATTTTAACGGCAGTGGCTTGGGCAACGAGCTGCACAATAACCAGACGTATCAGTGTGAGGAGAGCAAGCCTTTACTGGAGCCTGAGGGTAATAATAATAACAGTAAGGTGGGCGCAGGGCCGTGCCGCCGGAGCGCGCTTCACTGCAGCGGCGGCGGCGGCGGCGGCGGCATGCGTTATAAACTCCTGCATGAGGGAGACATCCAGGTGTGCGCCGTTAAACATCCGCGCACCTTCCTCAGCAAAATCCTCACCTCCAAGTTCCTGCGGAGATGGGAACCCCACCACCTCACCCTGACCGACAGCAGCATCGTCTCTGCCACGGTAAGGTCCCGTGATCACACACACACACACACACACACACACACACACACACATATAGCTACACCTCCTCCCCCTTCGCGATAGCCATGTTGAACCAGTGTTACAGCAACTACTCTATTTCAGAAACAAGATGTCGAAGAGCACTGTGGCTCTGCTCCCACTCCACCTCCTACGCTATATCATTTGCTTTAGGAAAAAAAACGCTACAAAAACGCCACGTAATTCAGACAAGCCTTGGCCTTGTTTCCTCATTGCTCACATTCACATTCTCAGCTGATATGATGATGGCTACACTGTGGCTTTGTCTTCAGGCTTGCATTTACGCCTTTTCTCAACATGCATCCACTTGCAAGCCATCCATTAGATCATCTGAACATCTTGGTCATTAAAACAGAGCTGGATTAATCCGTTATGGCTATCTGAATGTCTTGATCATTAATAAACCCATTAGTAATAATGGTTTTCTGTCTATCTGAACATCTTCAGAATTAATAAAGAGCATCACTAATCCTTTTTTGTACACCTGAACGCCTCCATACCTCGGTAAAGAGCTTTATTAATCTTAATCACCTTGATCAATAATAAAACCCATATTTTCGCACAGTCAAAACCCAAGAAGCTGCTGGTTTCAGTCTGCCCCCCCCCACTCAAGGCCTAGCTTTTAGAGGTATTTCTGCTTTCATCAGAGCAGAAATCATAACGTGTACTACAAGCCGAAAGATTTTGAGGCTATTTTAATGTCCATGCCTGATAATGTTGTTAAAAACGCCCTAGATTTTGTGTGTGGATTAGATCTGATTATGAACAGGGCCTACTAGGATCTGTATTCATACCGTGGTGGGTTAAAGATGAACCAGATTCTGTGGAAACAAAGCCAGACTGGTTTGTTCATGTTTACCCGTTTTATGAGTTGGAATAAAAATGTAATCATGTAAACAGACATGACAGCTGATCCTACACTGGTAGTTTAGTCCCATGTGTCATGTGGATCTTCTACTATTATAGTGCCTACAAAAATAGATGTTTACAATGGATTTCAGTTTAATTTAAGCCGGGTTAAGACCGAGTGTTATGTGGTGCACCCAAGTTTAGTCAGCCAGCATCAGCAATCATTAACGGCGAGACCTTTTATTTATTTATTTTTTTCAACGCCGTATCTTTCTGATGTCACATTTTTTTATCTCACTCCCTTGTTTCATAGTGTGCCAGTGTCAAATCAGTGACTCATGGTTCACAGTAAATGTATTGGAGATACGGTCTAGTTGAAACACGTCAGACGGACACAGTACAGGCAGCGTACAAAAGGCGTTCGATGTGCTTGTGGGAAAGTGATTTTTAAAAAAAATCAGAATAAAGGTTTTTTTTGATGTAGTCATGCTATCTGAGTTGTGCCTCAAATGATTCAAAATAACCCATGTTTCCACGTAGGCGTAATATCAGTACGTTTCCCATGGATGGTTTTTCATCCAGGTTTTTTTTGTTGAGCTACTATATTTAGTTCATAGATATTTTTTTTTATTCATGAGCTTGAAAGATTGTTCCAAGTTGGTCTGGTCTAACTTTGGCCTTAAATCCGTATGCTGGCCTTGATGTAACAGGCCTTAATTCATCTATCATGTAGCAGGGAGCTGCTGTGGCAGTAAGAGTCAGCTGATTGCTCTGTTTTATCTTTTCAGGCTCTCTAGGCTAATAGCTGTTTAGCAGGTGACCTGTGTTCAGTTGGCCATAACTAATAGAAGGGTAGTTGACTGTGGCTAATGTTTTCTTTTGGCGAAGGTTAAGATGTTTAACTTGGTGTCTGTAATTTAAGAACATTTGTTTCAAGCATTAAACCTCTGAATGTGTGCTCTTTCTAGTGATGCAATTATATTTTTTCCTATAGCGTGTTGTTTTCCATTACAGGCTGAAGTTGTGTGTTTGTGTGTGTAATGCTTTCAAAATCTTGTTTAAATGTCTTTTCATCTGTCTCCGTTTCCACCAGATGCAGTAAAAAAAAAAAAAAAAAAGCCTGTGCATTTTAAAGCTTTTTCTAAGTAAACAGTGTCTTCTTTCGAAATCAGATCTCACTGAAAGGTATGAAAGATGTGACTCACCATTTTCCTCAAGCACTGAGAACCTGCATGATATTTGCGTAATGCCAGCATACACACTTCCTCTCAGCCTTTATTGAAAAAAGCACTAAAAAGCTTTTCCTCTGGACGTTCTTGTCAGAAGCTGTTCCGTCATGGATGGAAGGAGAAGTTTGGTTTACCCGTTCCTGAAGGGTGTAATCCAATCAGAATAGTATTGGGGAAAAAGTACTGTCCAATCAGAATAGACTCGTGATGAAATATAACACTGAATGCAAAAACTAAACTGCCATTGTCCAGGCATTAACGAGATGAGTCTGTGGCTTTTCCAGGATTTGATTCAAGTTGGAGATGGATACACTGGAGATGGAAAAGTGGCACAATAAAGGGAAGGGTCTTAAGACACTGCTATTAAATCTACCACTTTGTTTGCCATAGACATCTCTAATCAACATACTAAAAACTCAGCTGTCCTAAATGTTCTTTAATCAGTGCAGATTTTTTTTTTTTCATAATATATATATATATATATATATATATATATATATATATATATATATATATATATATATATATATATATAAAAAAAATATATATATATACAAAACACATACATGCATATATAATATATACACACACATCTTGCTGTGATATAATAATAATGGCAATTGGCAATAATGTGTTCTAGTTCAGATAGAGGAGATGAAGCGCCTCTTTTGTTCAGCACAGATCTGCCATTAGGAGGACATTCTCAAACACTGGCACACATCCATGTGAACTATTTTTTTTTTTTTTTTTCATATTCCCACTTCAGCCTACGGTAGCATATTTTTAGGGGGTTTTTGCCACGATTAGCTGACACGCCTGGAATGCTTACGATTGTTTCAGTGCACTGTATTTTTATAAAGACGTGGATTAATCTGTGCTCTGTACAGATTGCCTGACAATGTAAGTAAACTTCCTCTGGTTTACGCTTCATAAATGAACCTGAACTTCTTATTGAAGGTAATGTATAATTTTATAAGTGACATTTCTGTTTTGGGAATGTTCGTCAACTGTGGGGGGGGGGGAAACATATTAAAATTGCAATAGTAGGCCTAATTCGTTTTCACTGAACCGTTAGATTTACTAATCTGCCGAATAAAACAGTAAATCTTACAGGAAACAAAGTTTTATCATCCCCTCCCTCTTATCCACTGTGTACAGTGAGCATAGCTTTAGCACCACATGACCATGAACACGCACCTGAAGTACTGAATGTACAGAAGAAAAAGAGGAAACATGACATTGATAATCTCTAAGTGAACAAACTCCAAACCCAAAAACGCATTAAAAAATACGATGAATTGCATGCTATTTTAGTAGTGATTTTTTTTTTCCTCGCAAAAGGTACAACTTGCCATACAAGACTCAATAAAATCTCATACAAGATGGGATATAAAATCAGTCTCTATAGGATTTTGCAAAAGATTTTGCAAAATCAAGCAAACTGCGATATTCCGAGGAGCTCACAATTTTTCAGTGTTGCAGCAGATTTTCTGCAGACCTGGTCCTAGACGTGTTCGGTCTGTTCGGTTCACATGCGTCAAACCTGCGTCAAAACTTGCATCAAACAGGAGTACAGCTATTATAGAATGTAACTACATGTGCGTCTTTACTGGTGGTAGATTAAAAAAAGAATCCTTGCAATTTCACTAATTCATGTAGGGTTGAATTAGTGAAAAAATAACAAAACACTTGGCAAGTTACATCAAAAATTCGAGAGAAAAGAATGCAGCATTTGGCTTCATCAATCACCAAAATACTGAAATGTGAAATTCTGGAGGGACTGAATAACACCATGATTTCTACAGCCATACATTCAGTTCACGGACTGTTTAAAGCCTCCTCAGTGCTGTTGGTCTGGAACAGAAAGTAAAAGCATAAACAAAGAGCAGTGACAGAGATTCAGCTGACCATGTGTCACATGGACTACCTCAGCATCTTCACACTCTTCAGCTCATATGAGAGCAGCTGGATGGAAATTCCTTCACAGCAGGAGGAATCGGTTTTTTATTATTCAGCATTAATTTGAACAAGTTTTATAAAGAGATCATGAGATGTCCAGATTATGACATAACTTATCACAATATTATTGAATTCCCACTCCACCAGATCCCTTGTATCACATACAAGGGATCAACAATGCATATATTCAATGAACAAAATGAAAATAAGCTTTTTTTTCCCCCCTTATTTTCTTCTACACAGGGAAGCACCAAATGTTTGGCCATTAAAT